>CM033473.1:159489095-159554095 GCA_019447015.1 Hymenochirus boettgeri | reverse complement strand
TTTCTCTTACAAGAGATCAAAAAATTTTGGAGACGAACTAATACGGACGGATATTTTAACTGAGAAAGGGCCCAGACAGACATATTTCAGCGAGCAATTAAAAGGTACTTTTCGCTGTCGTAACTGCTCAGTTTGTAATGCCATCATCAGAGGAAGTGTGGTTAACCATCCTAGTAAAGGTTTTGAGATTAAGCTTAAGCAGTATGCCACATGTAGGATGGCAGGCATAATTTATATGCTCATGTCCATGTGGATGTGCCTATGTAGGTAAATCCAGAGAGAGATGTCCACAAAATTTGTAACACAAACGGGATGTCCCAATTTTGATGGGATAAATAAGAAGTATGAGACCCCCATAAGCAGGCACTTCTTAGAAAAAAAGCACAGGGCGGCTCAACTAAAATGGATGGTACTGGAGGTTGTTGAAAAAGACATGAGGGGAGGAGGTTTTAATAGAAAACTATTACAAAAAGAAATAGTTTGGATAGACAAGCTTGGAACCTTGGCCCCTCGTGGCCTTAATGAAGATTTTAATTTATCCTGCTTCTTGTAATTATTATTAATTAAGTATTGCCTTTTCACTAGCAACTATAGCTTCTTCTATTTACTGTCTCATCTTAGACATATGATAATTTCTTCTAGATTGAAGATTCTGTGGACACTGGCGCCATCTTGAGGATTGATTGAAACAAATGCCTCCTCTATATATTTATAAGAAAAAAATCTTTTGTGAATAGTATCTCAAAGCCAGGCCCATGTCTTATTATGACTTATTGTGTATTATTACTCTTTTTACTCTTCTTTCACATATTTTTATACCACAGATGATTTTAGAGACAAGGATGGAAGACAGGATTCTTGGATAGCACTTTATTTGCACATGATAAGCACTTTATACACTTTGTTACCCAGGGGATTTTTTATATATAAGAATGATATTATAGTTATTTATTTATTTATATATCACTAATATAGAGTGTATACTTAAGGACTGTTTTTATGGTACACAACTTGACACTTTAGATATTGGTAATGGATGTTTAACTACCAGTTATATATGACACAAATTGTATTGATTTTATTAGACACCTGTAATTGGCTCCCCCATGATTGGTGGGTGGGACCAAATGGAGTCACAGTCTTTAAATTTTCCGAGCACAGTTGCACTTTATCACCTAAGAGAAGGGGGTATTCCCCCGAAACGTTGTGACGTGTGATGTGTGGATCACAATAAAATTGTTCTAATTTCTTGGAGTGCGACCCTTAATTGCCTTTTTTTCTGCAAAACTCCCAGCATACCCTGTAAAATACACCTTCTGTCTCACAACCAGCAAGCACTGCAATACAGCTTGTGAAACTATCAGCATCCCCTCTGAAATAAATCATCTATCTTCCACACACACACCCAAAATGGTTTTTATAAACCTAATAACTTTTAAACACACCAGTCCCCCCAGCCTTCTTACAGCAGTGTGTTACAAGCTTTTTTTTTTTCCTGTGTCTCTCCCTGCACTATCAGCTGTGAATAGTTCATTCAGAAACAGGTAAAAAGGATTTGTTTACATCAGGCATCACTGGGGTCAAGTGGGTGTGGCAGAAATCATGAATATGCATGTGATGATGCACATTAAGGGCTAGGCCACACTAGCGCGTTTGCGCACGCGTTTCGCGCTCGCGATTGCGCACGCGATTTTTGCTAAAATGGAAATCGCGGGAACGCAAAAATTCCCGCAATTTCCGATGCGCATGCGATTGCGCGTCCGTTCGCGTTTTGGTAACGCATGCGTTCACCATTTTTGGTGCGTTAACGCAGCGTTTCCATAACGCGAAATGGCAAAAACGCATGCGCAAAACGCGAACGCAAAGGCGAACGCACAAGAAAAGCGCACACAATCGCGTGCGATAACGCTCGCGATTTTGTGCGCGATTCCTGTGCGTTGTAGTGTGGCCTCAGCCTAACTGACAGCCTGCCCAGCACAGTAGCAGACACACCCCAGAAACGAACAGAACTTCCCCTGGCTGCTGCAAAGAAACAGAGGAGTTTTTTGAGATAATAAAGGTAGGAGGGGGGTTGGGGGAAGGTGTACTATCAGATAGAAATAAAAAAAAAACGTTTTTACATCAGTGGAGATACCCTTTAACTTTGATTAAAATGTACACCTATTAATAATGAGTTGTACAAATAATACAAAATGTTTATAGATGTATGCAATTTCTACATAAATTACATGTGGAAGATATGAACAACACTTAATGCTTAAGATTATTTCTCGTTTAAACTCAACTGTAACATGGCAATTATCATATTTTTGCATCTAGTTTTTTTTTTTTAATTCACATTTCATTTATCTTACGTTAATATTTCCCAGCAAAACATTAATTTACTAAGATCTAATTATTCTAATAGAAAATATCTAGAAATTCTGTGTTTCTATACTACTTTCTTGATTTCTAACTGTGCTAACCAACTTACACCATCCTTCCCATATTTTCTTGAATTTCTCGGGGCATCTCTTATGCTTATATATAACTTTTCATGGGCATGTCCACCCCAAAAATAAAATGTAACCCCATGCTGGCCCCTCTGTGTAGTGTTAATACTCCTCTGCTCCAAATGGTTCTCCTGCGGTGCTTTCCCAAAGTTCAGGGGGAGTTCGTTATTTACCAATCTATCCATTAATGTATTTTTGGTGTTTTTCTTTCCATCCATTTCAGGATTTTTCCTTGCATTAAACAGAATTTCATGACCATATACCAAATAAACATATTTCTGGTTCTCCTGAAATAATTATTTTAAAATTCTTTTGCATAAATTAAGAAACATCAATCCAATATGTCTTAAGCCAACTACAATCCCATATTAATTGCCACAAATCCACTTCTGGTATATTACATTTTAGGCAGCTAGACCTCCCATTACAGCCCATTTAACCTTTCCGGAGTCTTATTTGATTAGTTAATTTTGAAAAATGTAATCAGTTTATTTTGAACAGCTAGCGAGACTTACCGTATATACTCGAGTATAAGCCGAGGTACCTATTTTTACCTGAAAAATTAGTAAAAACTGATTGACTCGAGTATAAGTCGAGATAGATATTAGTTGCCCTTTAAATGGACAGCAGAATTTCCATACATAAATCCCATACAGTAATAGCCAAATCCAGTACCAGTAACCCCCAATTCCTTGGCACTCCAGATGTTTGGAAACAACAACTCCCAGCACGCTTTGTTGCAGTTTGTAAACATGAGGAGTGGCAAGGTTCAGTAAACTTTTAATTAAGCTTACCATCATTTACAATTCTCCTGAACCCCATATTGTAAAGGGCCCTCTGACCCCCATATAGTTAAGGACTCTCTGATCCCAATAGTTAAATGTCACCTGAGAGTTGTAGCTTCAAGCTGTCATTTGCACTGTACTAGCAGCTGTTTTTTGCCCCAAACTGAGGAGACCAGATTTACAGCATCCAGATGAGCAGTGACAGTGCTGAGTGAGTCCATCAGCCAGACAACAGGAAGCAGGAACGATTGTAAAGGCAAGAACAGCTCCTGTAACTTTCTATGCAGGTTAACACAGCGCCACCTACTGGGTACTATCTGCAATTGCAGAATTTGGATCTAAATTAGGACTTGACTCGAGTATAAGTCGAGGTTAAGTTTTCAGGCCAACTTTAAAGGGCATGTCCACCCCCAAAACTATAATCCCCCCCACTACTGGCCCCATTGTGTAGTGTAGTTTCATCCTTACCTCACATCCCAGCTCCACATGGTTCTCCTGTAGTCCCCCCCCCCAAAGTCCCAAGAACTGCCCACCAGGAGGATAGCAGAGTCCATATAGGACTCTGCCTTCTATCTGGCCTCCGGGAGAAGTTTGGCATGCGTACTGCAGCCCTTCTCCCCCCCCCTCCCTATTAGGATTCCCTCCCCCTAGTGTAAAAATCTTTTTACATAACATTCCCCCTGTCCCCCCAGCCCCAACCGCTATATTTTTATTATCAGAAAATGCCCAAAACATTACTTACCTTCCCTCTTTCCTCCACCTCACTGAACTCCCGGCAGCCGTGTCCGTGATTGGCTGCCGCTCAGCTAATCACAGATGCGACTACCGATCCCGCCCCTCTGCTTGCATTTTCTCGCAAGCAGAGGGCCTAGCAGCGCGGCGGAGGAAAGAGGGAAGGTAAGTAATGTTTTGGGCATTTTCTGATAATACAAATATAGCGGTTGGGGCTGGGGGGACAGGGGGAATGTTATGTCAAAAAATTTTTTAGAAGGGTGGACATACCCTTTAAAGCCTGAAAAATTTGACTTATACTTGAGTATATACGGTATGTGTGATTACAATATTTCTCTCAAATTCTCCGCTTGTACGTTGGGAACACATTTTAACCACTTATTTATTTTCTTTACATTTGGGCCTGGTTTATAGTGTAATAATTTCTGGTATAGTCTAGCGTCAATTTCTTTTGTATCGATTTACCGAATATACCCAAAATTGGGTTGAGAAGTTTACCCTTCCACTCCTCAATATCGTTGAAATAAAGTGCCTCAATTGTAGATATCTAAAAAGGTATCCTGCTGGGAGAACATATTTCTCTAGAAGTTGATCATATATGGAAGTATTTGTTTAAATATTTTAATCCCTAATTTTTCTTTTTTCCCCATCCTCCAGAGCAATGGATTAAAAATATTTTAATCCCTAATTTTTCTTTTTCCCATCCTCCAGAGCATTATGGGAATTAATAATTTCCCCATAGTGGGGCTTTCAATGTGATATCTTTGTATTCCTGTATTAATGGATTAATATATTTTAACATCTTGCACATGCAGTGAGGTAGCATTACCCACAATATGTTTAGGGGGGTTAGTTAAAAGTATTGACCTTTAAATCATATTTAACCATGCATTCCAATTGTGTAAGATTAAATCCATCCATTCAGCATTGCAGATATTAAAATTGAACTGCCCAGTAATACATCTTAAAATCTGGTAGAGCCAGGCCTGCTTTATCTAAATAAAAATCTCTGTATCTTTTATATATTGTAATGGGAATACCATCTAATCCTGCTGCTTTCCCTGACTGAATTTGTTGGATGGAGGTTATAAATTGTTCATAAGTGAATCGTGGAAATCATTTGGTAAAGAAAACAATCAGATTACCAGATTACCTTCCAAAATTCCACTTGCGTTGTAACCTTACCTTCCTCTGGACGCTCCCATGCTGAGTTACAAGAACTTACAAGAAGCTGATCCCTTGCTGCGTCTTCCTTTTCTTCCGGCTATTGACTGCCAGTCATGGTTGCGACAGTGACGTCACAAACTATGGTTGATATCAATAGCCGCATTAGTGGTTAGGAGTGCACCCTGCTCGCTCATACTCAGCTCACAACAGGAGCAGGGGGGGGGGGGTTCCGGCAAAACAAGCATGTGAATTACTAAAGCCTTAAACCATGACCTAGCACCAATCCTGGCCACTGTTATATATAAAATAAAAAATAACGAGAAATGTTTATATTTTATGCTTACCAAGATTGACATCTGGTAGGATTTTGTCATGAAACTGCGTTTCCAAGCTATTAGGAGACAGAAAATCAGCTAACAATTGACTGTTACTGAGTTCAGGATGCTGTAGTAGTCTCTAAAAAAAATATATATATATAACATTATTAAAAAAAACTCACCAACAAGTGGAGAGCTAGTAAACCATTTTGTGTGGAGAACCCCTACCTGTAAATATTCCTGAAATTCTTCTCTTTTGGACTTTAAGAATTCATAATTTTTTGGTCCTATAATCCTTTTTGATGGAAGTTGAGTATCAGGAAATGTACCTTTAAGCAACAATGAATTGATTATAATCTAGTTTTAATTCAGTTTATGTAAACACATTTTTTGAAAACAAATTATGTATAAAATATACAACTTCTATACGCACTTTACCCAAAGTTCCCCCAATCTTAAAACCAACTATACAGAAGGTGATTTTGCAGTAATAAAAATAGATCCCATGGCAAATTTATCAGGGTCAGGCCAATAAATTGGGTGCTACAGCTTTAATTCTCAGTCAAGACTTCTGATCAGCGGTGTATGCCCAGCCTTACATTGCTGCAAAATAACCAAAGCACAAAACTGGAACAAAACTAATTTTGTAACAAATAAACATTCTAGCATTGTAAAACGTACATTTTTATCACCTTGGTGTACTTAATGCACATGTTTTTGTTTAGACAAATTAGAGGAAAAAAAATATGGCATCACTTATCAATAAGGAAAAATATATTGATATATACTCTGGGCGTTCCTATAACACCTCTTAGCCACTAATCATGCCCTTAACACCTGGCTGTGATATGCTAATTGGGATTTTCCAGGGTACATAAGTGCTACAGATTCTTGTACAAGTCATTCTGAATTGAGAAAGCCAGTCGGATGACTAGCGAAACGTCTTCAAGAACTAAACTTCAAGTCCGGTTGATCTAATTGAATACAACAGATATACCATGACCTGGATGAATGAGAACCTTCACAAGCACAATTGTTTGAGTAATATTTTAGATAACTGGTGACCCACGGGGGAGGGGTTCAGAAGGACTGCTGGGAAGGGGGGGCGCCGCCAGCAGGGACCAGCAATGTTCCATTATCATGTTCCCTCTTTGAAACATGTATTTTAAATATACACTGTCTTGAGTGTAAAATTAAAAGCCTATATCTAAAAAGAACAGAGAAGCTTAAGACATCATTCTCAAGAGAGCTCTTGTATGAAGACCACAGTTATCCTCTAATTATTAATTTTTAAGTACATTTTTGATATGCCAATTAAAAGGGAGGAACATACAATCGCATATGTCCCAACCGTCCCGGTTTTGCCGGGATTGTCACGTTTTAGGGTGTCTATCACACTGTCCCGGCACACTCAGTGAAAAAATGCAATGTCCCTTTAAGTCCCGGTTCATATAGAGTGAAAAAAAAACTAAACCGGAAGTGGATTTGGGCGGGATTTACTGCAGTTTTCAGCTAATTGCGTGAGCCTCTGTCTGGGCTCCTGGTTGAGAAAGTTATGCAGAGGCACGCTGTAACAGGAGATCATCCTCCTTCTTGACTGACACTGTGCACAGCAGCACAGTGCAGATACACTGGAAGACACTAGCAACTCTGAAAGCAGAGAGGTCAGTGTCATAAATCATCTCATGCTGCAGCTCTACCTTCCTTGTTTGCAGGTCACCGGGTGCTGGTTACTTTTTTTTTCTTGACAAATTGTATTAGTTAAAGGGCAAGTGTACCTCATTTTAAAAATGTACCTCCCATGCTCCACACAGGGCTGCAGATGAGATCAGTTTATCTTAATAATGGGAATGGACTGTGCTATGCTCTACCTCCCAACTGCTGGAACTACTGAGACCCATGTTATTAGCATTGTATACTCCCATCTAATATAATAAAACCCTAATCTGCGTCTGTGTTTGCCCCTCTTGGCACCACATGCTCCAGTTTCTCTGCAGGCTCGCGATGTTGGTACCCAGAGTTCCCTGTGCCCTTGTACCTAAATATAAACACATAACTCCTCAGTGACTTCTAATATCCTTATAATTTACAGTAGGGGATACATTTTCCTTATAATACATGAGTGGTACCCAGAGTTAATCATAAGAAACAGCGCACTCCAGTCTTTCAAAATTTTTAGTGTGTTTATTCACACGTTTAACGTTTCGGTACCCGTGTGGTACCTTCTTCAGACAAAAAACAATGATCAAAAGTGCTAAGTGCATTTAAATACAGTGTTACAACAGGAAGTGATATTGACCTCTAGTGATATGATAGTATAATGCATCAATCACAATAATACAATACCGTGAAAATAATTATCTTATATAAATATTTAAAAATATAAGACAATAAAATGTACGAACAAGTTATTAGACAAATAGTCAACCAGTGCATGTGCCATAATAATAATCTTATAAAAATTTGTTATATATAAAAAACCAATCAATAGTGACGTGAATATTAAAAAGTTAAAAAAGTCGTTTACTTCAGATTAACTATGTACACCATTCATATTAGATATAAAATATGTGGAAATTATTGATGATATATTAATATACTCGTAATATGAAATACCCACAAAAAGGGAGGAAAAAGCAAAAAATATTCGGAATATCTTATATACATGTAGTACATGTAGTATTTACCGATCACTTAAAAAGCATTTTAGCCCTAAATTAACATTTAGTCCCCGCGGTTGTAGTGCTTGTAATGTATAAATCCAAAAGGATTCCTTTCTCAAAAGTCTATTATTCCTGTTACCACCCCTCTTTTGTTGGAGTACCTGGTCTATCACCATCCCCTTTAATTCATGTACCTGGTGTTTGTATTCTATGAAATGAGCCGCTACTGGTGGTATATCTTTTTTATGCTGTATTTCTTTGTCTTTCCTTTCCCAAGCAAGTTTGATATCACTTTTATTATGTAATATTATCGACAAACATTCCATAATGAACTCAATGGGCAATGATCCATTGTATTTCTGTTCCAGGGACCGTCGAACTCAATGGGCAATGATCCATTGTATTTCTGTTCCAGGGACCGTCATATGGCTTCCATACCCTTGTCATTCTGTATGTTAGTATACAATGCTGTAATGTCAAACGTTAGTAATATCCAGTTGGGGTTCCAGGTCTCTATCAATTTGAGGAGTATATTAATATATCATCAATAATTTCCACATATTTTATATCTAAGATGAATGGTGTACATAGTTAATCTGAAGTAAACGACCTTTTTAACTTTTTAATATTCACGTCACTATTGATTGGTTTTTTTATATATAACAAATTTTTATAAGATTATTATTATGGCACATGCACTGGTTGACTATTTGTCTAATAACTTGTTCGTACATTTTATTGTCTTATATTTTTAAAGGAGGGGTGGGGGGGGTTCCGGCAAAACAAGCATGTGAATTACAAGCCTTAAACCATGACCTAGCACCAATCCTGGCCACTGTTTATATAAAATAAAAAAATAACGAGAAATGTTTATATTTTATGCTTACCAAGATTGACACTGGTAGGATTTGTCATGAAACTGCGTTTCCAAGCTATTAGGAGACAGAAAATCAGCTAACATTGATGTTACTGAGTTCAGGATGCTGTAGTAGTCTCTAAAAAAATATATATATATAACATATTAAAAAAAACTCACAACAAGTGGAGAGCTAGTAAACCATTTTGTGTGGAGAACCCCTACCTGTAAATATTCCTGAAATCTTCTCTTTTGGACTTTAAGAATTCATATTTTTTGGTCCTATAATCTTTTGATGGAAGTTGAGTATCAGAAATGTACCTTTAAGCAACAATGAATTGAATAATCTGTTTAATTCAGTTTATGTAAACACATTTTTTGAAAACAAATTATGTATAAAATATACAAATTCTATACGCACTACCCAAAGTTCCCCCAATCTTAAAACCAACTATACAGAAGGTGATTTGCAGTAATAAAAATAGATCCCATGGCAAATTTATCAGGGTCAGGCCAATAAATTGGGTGCTACGATTAATTCTCAGTCAAGACTTCTGATCAGCGGGTGTATGCCCAGCCTTACATTGCTGCAAAATAACCAAAGCACAAAACTGGAACAAAAACTAATTTTGTAACAAATAAACATTCTAGCATTGTAAAACATACATTTTTATCACCTTGGTGTACTTAATGCAACATGTTTTTGTTTAGACAAATTAGAGGAAAAAAATATGGCATCACTTACAATAAGGAAAAATATATTGATATATACTCGGGCGTTCCTATAACACCTCTTAGCCACTAATCATGCCCTTAACACCTGGCTGTGATATGCTAATTGGAGTTTTCCAGGGTACATAAGTGCTAAGATTCTTGTACAAGTCATTCTGAATTGAGAAAGCCAGTCGGATGACTAGCGAAACGTCTTCAAGAACTAAACTTCAAGTCCGGTTGATCTAATTGAATACAACAGATATACCATGACTGGGATGAATGAGAACCTTCACAGCACAATTGTTTGAGTAATATTTTAGATAACTGGTGACCCACGGGGGAGGGGTTCAGAAGGACTGCTGGGAAGGGGGGCGCGCCAGCAGGGACCAGCAATGTTCCATTATCATGTTCCCTCTTTGAACACTGTATTTTAAATATACACTGTCTTGAGTGTAAAATTAAAAGCCTATATCTAAAAAGAACAGAGAAGCTTAAGACATCATTCTCAAGAGAGCTCTTGTTAGAAGACCACAGTTATCCTCTAATTATTAATTTTTAAGACATTTTGATATGCCAATTAAAAGGGAGGAACATACAATCGCATATGTCCCAACCGTCCCGGTTTTGCCGGGATTGTCACGTTTTGGGTGTCTATCACACTGTCCCGGCACATCAGTGAAAAAATGCAATGTCCTTTAAGTCCCGGTTCATATAGAGTGAAAAAAAACCTAAACCGGAAGTGGATTTGGGCGGGATTTACTGCAGTTTTCAGCTAATTGCGTGAGCCTCTGTCTGGGCTCTGGTTGAGAAAGTTATGCAGAGGCACGCTGTAACAGGAGATCATCCTCCTTGACTGACACTGTGCACAGCAGCACAGTGCAGATACACTGGAAGAACACTAGCCAACTCTGAAAGCAGAGAGGTCAGTGTCATAAATCATCTCATGCTGCAGCTCTACCTTCCTTGTTTGCAGGTCACGGGTGCTGGTTACTTTTTTTTTCTTGACAAATTGTATTAGTTAAAGGCAAGGTACCTCATTTTAAAAATGTACCTCCCATGCTCCACACAGGGCTGCAGATGAGATCAGTTTATCTTAATAATGGGAATGGACTGTGCTATGCTCTACCTCCCAACTGCTGGAACTACTGAGACCCATGTATTAGCATTGTATACTCCCATCTAATATAATAAAACCTCTATGCGTCTGTGTTGCCCCTCTTGGCACCACATGCTCCAGTTTCTCTGAGGCTCGCGATGTTGGTACCCAGAGTTCCCTGTGCCCTTGTACCTAAATATAAACACATAATCCTCAGTGACTTCTAATATCCTTATAATTTACAGTAGGGAACATTTTCCTTATATAACATGAGTGGTACCCAGAGTTAATCATAAGAAACAGCGCACTCCAGTCTTTCAAAATTTTTAGTGTGTTTATTCACACGTTTACGTTGGTACCCGTGTGGTACCTTCTTCAGACAAAAAACAATGATCAAAAGTGCTAAGTGCATTTAAATACAGTGTTACAACAGGAAGTGATATTGACCTCTAGTGATATGATAGTATAATGCATCAATCACAATAATACAATACCGTGAAAATAATTATCTATATAAAATATTTAAAAAATATAAGACAATAAAATGTACGAACAAGTTATTAGAAAAATAGTCAACCAGTGCATGTGCCCTAATAAATCTTATAAAATTTGTTTATATAAAAAACCAATCAATAGTGACGTGAATATTAAAAAGTTAAAAAGTCGTTACTTCAGATTAACTATGTACACCATTCATATTAGATAAAAATATGTGGAAATTATTGATGATATATAATATACTCGTAATATGAAATACCCACAAAAAGGAGGAAAAAGCAAAAAATATTCGGAATATCTTATATACATGTAGTACATGTAGTATTTACCGATCACTTAAAAAGCATTTTAGCCCTAAATTAACATTTAGTCCCCGCGGTTGTAGTGCTGTAATGTATAAACAAAAGGATTCCTTTCTCAAAAGTCTATTATTCCTGTTACCACCCCTCTTTTGTTGGAGTACTGGTCTATCACCATCCCTTTAATTCATGTACCTGGTGTTTGTATCTATGAAATGAGCCGCTACTGGTGGTATATCTTTTTTATGCTGTATTTCTTGTCTTTTCCTTTCCAAGCAATGTTGATATCACTTTTATGTTATTGGAACCTCTTTTTAAAAGGTCCCATGGTTTTTCCAATATAGATCTTCGAACAGGGGCACTTGAGTAATAACACAGTAATCTGTATTGCATGTATAGTATCCTTGATTGAATATATCTTGCCACTATATGGGTGTTGAAACTGTTTTCCTATGATTAATGAGTTGCAAATACTGCAAATACAGCAACGGTAACAACACAGTTTTGTTGGACAGTTTTACGTGGGGTTGAATATTTGTGAACTGGATCAGCCTGGATTAGGTAAGAATTAATGATCTCCCTTTTCTATATGTGGGGATAGGTTTTTGTCTTACTTCTTCACATAGTTCTAAGTCCCCTTGAATGATCGGCCAATACTTTCTTACTTGTTGATTAATCATATGTGAGGCTGTCGAGTATTTTTGGATCATGGTGTTCCTTTTTTCTGTACCTTATTTATGTTGGTATGTGTGAATGCTTGTGTTAGCTAATGTTATATCTCGTGTTTGTAACCCCTCTCCAAAATTTATTTCCATCCTGTTTAATTGTGCTTCCCTCTCCTCGGAATCATACAATACGGTGAACCCGTAAAAATTGCGATTGGGTAAACTTGTGAACACATGTTTGGGATGGAAGCTATCGCTCTCCATATCGTGTTCCGATCCGTTGGTTTGTTGTATATTGTAGTTTGTAATTTATCACCCTTCACAGTCATAGTACATCAAGGTAATTCATTTCCAATTTAGACATGATCCTTTCAAACTTCAAATTTATCCATATTATTCAATAATCATTAAACAATGTGGCTTCCTTTTCAGTCCCTTTCCATATTATGAATAAGTCATCTATAAACCGCATGTATTTTACACAATGTTTTTTATATAACTCACTGCTGTAGACATACTCATTTTCTAGATGTCCCACGTACAAATTGGCGTATGATGGCGCCGTCGGACTGCCCATGGCTGTTCCGACTGCTGTATAAAAATATTGGTCCTCAAATTGAAATATTATTATGAATATTTATCGACAAACATTCCATAATGAACTCAATGGGCAATGATCCATTGTATTTCTGTTCCAGGGACCGTCATATGGCTCCATACCCTTGTCATTCTGTATGTTAGTATACAATGCTGTAATGTCAAACGTTAGTAACCAGTTGGGGTTCCAGGTCTCTATCAATTTGAGTTGGTCCAGAAAGTCTTGTGTGTCCTTAATGTAGGCCGGCAATAGCTTAACCAGAGGTTTTAAAATAAAGTCAATAAATTGTGACATTGGTTGTAAAAGGATCCCAAAGCAGAGACTATAGGTCTGAAGGGGGGGGTGTTTTGATGTTTTTGTGGATTTTGGGTAATCCATAAATTACTGGTCTTCTAGGGTATCATCTAGCATAAAGTCAAATAATTTATTGTCAATCCAACCATTGTTAAAGCAATATCACATAAGTTTTTTATCTTAGTGTAAATACTCACGGTTGGATCTTTTGGCAGTATTGTATATGCTCCACACTCCAGGTGCGATTTCATGCTTTCTTTGTAGAATGTATAGTCCATCAGAACAATAGCGCCCCCTTTATCTGCGTTAACTGCGTTGAGATGTTAATTACTGTTTGTTCCTTCCCCGTCCCCTTATCTTTGTGCTTCCTTCCTCCTCTTCGTGTCCGTCTCCAGCCCCTAAAAAAGACACCTTTTTCTTCCTCCAGGAGCGTGTTTCATATGGTGCTGCAGTGTCTCCGTTTCTCCCATGTGGTCTGCTGGTATCCGTGTCCGAGCCTGCGGAGTCCTCTGTACAGGCATCTGTCCCCTGTTTGTGACACTCATCGCCGCGATCTTATACGTACGGGGGCGTGTCCGGCGTGGTTGCCATGGGTTACGATTCCAGCGTCCTTGTGTACCGCCCGTTGTCCATGGATATACAGTTCCATCCACGTAATCTTGGCAAACCCGCCGATACTTATTCCTTTTGTAGTTCCGCAGTTCATTACTGAATTTATTGATTTGCTCCTGCAGTGTGGTAAGTAATTGTGATATCAAAAGTAAGTGATATCAAAAGTAAGTGAAAAGTAAGTGATATCAAACTTGCTTGGGAAAGGAAAGACAAAGAAATACAGCATAAAAAAGATATACCACCAGTAGCGGCTCATTTCATAGAATACAAACACCAGGTACATGAATTAAAGGGGATGGTGATAGACCAGGTACTCCAACAAAAGAGGGGTGGTAACAGGAATAATAGACTTTTGAGAAAGGAATCCTTTTGGATTTATACATTACAAGCACTACAACCGCGGGGACTAAATGTTAATTTAGGGCTAAAATGCTTTTTAAGTGATCGGTAAATACTACATGTACTAAGATATTCCGAATATTTTTTGCTTTTTCCTCCCTTTTTGTGGGTATTTCATATTACGAGTATATTAATATATCATCAATAATTTCCACATATTTTATATCTAATATGAATGGTGTACATAGTTAATCTGAAGTAAACGACTTTTTTAACTTTTTAATATTCACGTCACTATTGATTGGTTTTTATATAAACAAATTTTTATAAGATTATTATATGGCAACATGCATGGTTGACTATTTGTCTAATAACTTGTTCGTACATTTTATTGTCTTATATTTTTAAATATTTATATAAGATAATTATTTTCACGGTATTGTATTATTGTGATTGATGCATTATACTATCATATCACTAGAGGTCAATATCACTTCCTGTTGTAAAACTGTATTTAAATGCACTTAGCACTTTTGATCATTGTTTTTTGTCTGAAGAAGGTACCACACGGGTACCGAAACGTTACACGTGTGAATAAACACACTAAAAATTTTGAAAGACTGGAGTGCGCTGTTTCTTATGATTGTCTGTGATTGAGCGGCCTGTGGCTAGGGCCTAACAGCTGCACCCAGCACCTTTGAATTTACTTAAGGGGAGTGCGGTGACCAAATACTTACACTTTTGGTACCCAGAGTTCTCTGCAAAACTCAGTCTGTGTCCTTGTACCTTTATATAGACACAGGACTCCTCAGTGACTTCTAATATCCTTATAATTTACAGTAGGGGATACATTATCGCTTAAAATTCATGAGTGGTACCCAGAGTTCCCTGTATAACTCAGTCTGTGTCCTTGTATCTTTATATAAACACAGAACTCCTCAATGACTTCTAATGTCCTTATAATTTACAGTGGGGGATACATTTTCCCTTATAATACATGAGAGGTACCCAGAGTTCCCTGTATAACTCAGTCTATGTCCTTGTATCTTTATATAAACACAGAACTCCTCAGTGACTTCTAATATCCTTATAATTTACAGTGGGGGATACATTTTCCCTTAAAATACACGAGTGGTACCCAGAGTTCCCGGACCTGTATAACTCAGACCAAAAGAAGTTTATTTTAAAGCAGCTTAAATTAATACTTTAGACTGAGACACATTTTTCATATAATCTAACCAAGATACTAAAAGTGATCTTTTGCTATTACGCTGTAATCATACTCCTCCCACACCCCGCCCACTTGACCACACCCACTCAAGTGAACCACGCCCACCCACCCCCGCGGCACGCTTTGCGCACCGCTTTTACGAAATGTGTGTGGTTTGATTTGGGCAAGTTATACACCTTCAAAATCTTAAAAAAAATAGAAATTGAACAAACATACTGAAATTTCACCTTCCATGGCAGCATTCACCAGACTGGGATATCCCTGAGTCAAATCAGGAAACGCACGGTATAAAAATCCCTCCCCTAGACTTCTCCTTGTCTTTTATTCTAAAGTTGTAAAGTAAACACAACATAAAGAAGGGTGGGAAAATCCATGGTGAATGCTGCCCATGGGAGGTGAAAAGAAACAGAAATGACGGTATGTTTGTATAATTTCTTATTTTCTCTGTCACTCAAGTGGCAGGCATTCACCAGAATGGGATTTATCTAAGCTAAAAAGAGGGAGGGACATTAAAAGTTGATTAACACTCTATTATATACAACTATTCTTGCTGAATCACAGCTTCTAGAACTCTACGGGCAAATCTGGTCTTATCAGCCAAATCTACATCTAAATGATTTTTTATGAAAGTTTTCCAGGAAGCTTTTTTTGCTACATTACAAATGTTTAGTAAGGATGTCCTGGACTCTAGTGCCCACAAGGTTGCTATAGCTCTAGTTGAGTGAGCTCTCAACCCTGTAGGAACAGCCTCGCCTTTGATCTGGTAAGCTTTAGTGATGGCTAGTATTAACCAGCTGGCTAACGTTTTCTTAGCTAGAGCCTCACCTTTACGAAAGCCCCTAGGTATTACAAAGTGCTTGTGCGATTTTCTCCATCTCTTTGTCATCTCAAGGTAATGCAATATCAGTCATACCCAGTCCAGAGTATGTAACAGTCTTTCTTTGTCTGTGCAAGGATCTGGACAAAACACTGGGAGATTTATCTCAATATCCATATGAAAAGGAGTAACTACTTTTGGCAAGAAATGAAATGTTGGCTTAAAGGACAACTCCACCCTCATAAGAACATATTTTAGAAAGAATGGCCTCTTTAAAATATGTTGATATATCATAGTTTGTCCTATGAATTCATTACTGTATGCCTGCTATGCTACTGGAGGCCTCATGGAAACTGAGCAATTCAGAAACCTGTACTGAGCCTGTACTGAGCCTGGGCATGCTCAGAAGAGGCAGACAGGGGATTAACATTCAGTCATTGACTGTGATGTCAACTGTCAAATCTATAACTGACAGTTACTAACTGGAAGAACCAGGAAGCAGAAACAGGGGAACAGGACATTGTGCAGGATTTCAGGTTAGACTTATATATTTCAGATTTCAAACTATTACCATTTAGGGTTTTGGGGGGTGATTTACCTGTATGTAAGTTTTCATTTTGGGGCTGGACTTGCCCTTTAAGCCTCAACCTGTCATGAAATACAGTGTTGTCTGGCTGATTCGCTGAGAATGCTGCCAGTTCCGAAACCCTGCAAGCAGATGTAACTGCTACCAGAAATAAGACTTAAAGACAATAGCAAATCCGAACTCCCATGCAGGGGCTCAAAGGGTGGCATCTTCATAGCTTGTAGCACTAACGGTAGACTCCATGTTGGGCAGAATGGTCTAATAATAGATCTCATCCTAATTAAGGCCTTAAAGAATCTTTCTACAAGAGCATCTGCCGACCAAGAATGGTTCAAAAGTGCTGATAAGGCGGATACCTGACCTTTTAGCGTACTGTTGCTCAACCCCATGTTATAGCCTGCAAAAGGGAATTTTACTACAAGAGAAGCTTCAGCCTTGAGAGGATCTTGACCAGCTTTTTTAGCAAAAAAAAAAAAAGCTGGTCAAGCTCCAAACTCTTTAGTATTGTTTTGACATTGACAATTTTCTAGATTTTAGTAACATATCTATCACGTGATGTTGAAAACATAGTGAGGATAACCTCTTCCTTTCAATCTCCAGGCCATCAAGTTTAAATTGTTCTCCTCCTGGTAGAACACTGGTCCCTGGCTCAGACATCCTCCGAAAATTGGTATTTTCCACGGTTGCTTTACTGACAGACTTCAGTAAAGGAAACCAAGGCCTTCTTGGCCAGCCTGGAATTATTGCAAGCACTGAAGCTCCGTCCGCTTGTACTGTCTTGAGAACTCTCCAAATCATCAGAATTGTAGGAAATATGTACAACAGCCCTGTCGACCATAGGGCATCTACAGATTTCAGATTTGGATTTCTTGAGTAGAATCTTTGACATTTGGTATTGTTTGGAGTAGCCATCAAATTGATCTCTGGCTCTTCCCACCTTTGGCAGATTTGAATGTATATACTGTTGTGACGACTCCATTCTCCTGGACAAACTGAGTTTCTGCTTAGGTAATGGGCTACCGTATTTTGAACATACTACTTCTGACGCATCTGTTATTATTGATTGTCTGGAAGGCTCTTTTATTTGTCTTCTGTGTAAAAGGTTGTTTAATTCCATCCACCATGACAGGGATTGTCTTACCTTTGCCAATAGTTTTAGTTTTAACTGTGGATCTCTTACTTACTTATTTTGTAGGGGTCTCATATGCCACCTCTCCCATTCAACCATAGAAATTGTAGATGACATTGATTCTATGAGGGTTAAACATTGTTTTACTGTTATTTTGTCTGCTTTTAAAAATATACAAACTCTTTTGACTAAGGATCTTGCTTTTTCTTCCGGTAAGACTATTCTGTATTGAGAAGTTAGAAAGAGCACCTGAAACAGAGATGACTTTTCTTTTATCACCCCTCCAAACTCTGTTAGAGTGTGAGTTACTTGGGCCTTATGTCTGGTTGCTTTTTCTTTTGGGTCTGCCAAGATCAGAATGTCGTCCAAATAATGGAATATGTAAATGTCTTTTTTTCTTGGCTATTAATGCTACTAGGATCTTAAAACACTGATTGGTTCAGTCCAAATGGGAGGCACACAAATGTAAATCCATGGCCATGAACCTTAGGAACTTCCAGCAATCTTTGTGTATTGGCACACTTGAAAAAGGGTTTGTAAACCAGAAACATGTTGTATCACAATAAACAACTAGCAGTAATTTTCTTGAAAATATGCGTCCTGCAGATCTATAGTCACCATCCACATATCTTTTTGTATGGCTTGCACTATTGACTGGAGAATTTGTTAATTTTTCTGAGGTCCAATACCGGTCTCCAACCTTCTGTTGCCTTTGGAACAAGGAATAAACGTGAATCAAACCCTTCTTTTTGCTGCATTTTGGAACTTCTTGTATTGCTTTGAGAGCAAAAAGCTGGCTTATGTATGGAGAAATTACCTCTTCCTAGTTTTGTAGTATTTTTCCTGGCACAAAATGAACAGATTGTGGTCTCTTTGCGAATTCAATGTTGTATCCATCTCGAATTATACAGACCATCCATGTGTCGGGAACGGACTGGGCCCAAGCCTCTGCAAAATGCATTAATCTGCCTCCAATGTGCTGACGCTGAGTCTGCCTCCCGTCATTGATAGTTTGTTTGTCCTTGAAAGGAATTAGCACTTTTCCTGGCTGACTGTGTAACTTGACTTTCTGTTCTCCAATTCCCTGAGTGAAAGGAGTCTCTATTGGTTCACCCTTGTCTCGGCTGACAAAAAAAACTCTTTACCATTTGGACTGAATGGCTCCAAAGAATTTCTTTTAAACCTTCTCTCTTGCGGTAAAAATACATTCTTACCTCCTGAGGATTTTTTAATCAATTTGTCTAAACTTTCACCAAAGAGCATTTTTCAATCAAAAAGAAATTATCAGAGATTCCCCTTGGAGTTTACATGCCCAATTCTTTAGTCATAGGGCTCTCCTTGTAGCCACCGATAATGCCAAGGATCTGTCAGAAAATCTCACCGAAACTTCTGACATGACGTCTGTTGCCAATCTACATTCCCATGTTGGAAAGTTTAGATCTCCTAACATTATTATTAATGGCATCTTGCAAATTTGTAAGCCATACCTTGACTGCCCTAGTGGTGGACATAAGGGCCATAGATGGCTTACAAGCTGCTCCTGGAGCTATATATATGCCTTTTTCAGATTATGGTCCAATCCTTTTTCCATCGGATCCTTAAATGTAGCTGCGTCTTCTACCGGTAAGGTAGTCTGCTTGGCTAGCCTGTGACTATAGCTGCATTTACCTCAGGTGGAAAATTCCAGGACACTGCGTCATCTACATTGAAAGGATATTTCTTCTGAAACCTATTACCCACATATCTACTCTTCTTTCAACCTTTTTCCATTCCATAGATATTATATATCTCATAGACTTAAATGTGTCCGATTATATCTGCTGACGCTGCAACTGGCTCCACCGTGGAAATAGAAAAGTGTCCCTAATTACCTTTATTAGGGGCTCAACAATACTAGGGTCAAGAGTGTAAGAGGATCTGTGAGTCCTCCACTTCATCCTCTGATATATCATCAGGTTTATCCCCAAAACCAGAAGAATCTTTAGCCTCTGATTTGTCAGAGTCTGACACATGAGATAAATGTTTAGTTTTGGTTTTCTTTTTCTTGTCCTCTGGGGTGTGCATAGTTTATTTTACTGCTCTTTTTATAAGACTCATTAAGCCTTCCTTACTGCCACAGGAAACGCAGGAAAAGACACAGGAAGAGACATGGGGGGGTATTTTTATACCATGCGGTTTGTCCAAGGAATATCCCCATTCTGGTGAATGCCTGCCACTGGGGTGACAGAGAAAAACATTACCCAGAGTCCTTTCAAAAGCAAAATCATTATGATATATTTTTAAGAACCTTTCACTATTAGTATTGGTTTTATTCTAAAGCCATACATTTACATATATCAGATTGTCATTTTGTGCGATCTGAAAAATTTAATCAGATCACTCATAATATCGATCCTGTGCATGGCATTTTTTCCAAATGACCTTGACGAGGCGAAATCTGCGTAAAGATTGGAGTCTCAAGGTGGGAAACTACAAGCGGTTCTTCTGATTGGATTTCGGATCTTTGCACTTGATTGGAAATCTGATTGGAAGAACATTTGACCATGTATGACTAGCTTAAGGTTATCAAAACCACTACAAATTGTCCAGTGGGGCAATTCGGAGGAAATTTAAAATAGTATATTTTAAGGTAGTTTCAAAATGGGTCTCGATGAGTTTCTAAAAATAAGGAATGTTAATAGTTACAGTTATTGATACATAAGCTATTTTTTTTAAACATTTCTCTGGATCAGCTTCTTTTAGTCAGATATTGTGGGGATTAAGTAGTAGATTGAACAGGATGGACATGTGTCTTGTGAAAATGTTTTTTTCACATTTTCAATGAGAGTTAAAATGTGTTCATACAGTTAAAAAAATGTTGCGTGGCAAAAGGTATATTTTCTACACAAAACCATATAAACTATAAACCATATACCACAAAAATACATGTGCAACAAAACCGAAAAACTGAAATAATTGATCTTACCATGAAATTCAGTAAGCTTGGACTCCAATACATAAAATTCTAGATATTTTCTGTACACAGACCAATGTTCAGCTTCATGGCCAACTAGGATGTAAAAGAATAGAGATGCTAAGTGTAAACCTAAAATACAGTTTCTAGTTAAGCTTTTTTTTAAGATTGTCTGCTAAGAATTCTGTAATTCAACAATTTGCGAAAAAACTTTTAACAGAACCAACCACAGAATGCATTACACAAAAAACACAGTGCTTATGGTAGTAACTAATGCTGGCCATACACTAGGTAAGGAATTACATTTGTTACGTAAGGCATTATGTTCGCCCATAGACCATGTCTAAAAACTGCATTTTACAAGCAGCGGTTCTTATCTTGCAACGTTCCCATCTGGCCCATTTATTTTGTGATCACAAGTTCATTGCAAAAAAGAAAAGGCAAGGAAGTTCTTAGATTAGATGTTCATCCATAGACGAACATCTTACCTAATACCAAAGTAGTATAATGGCTCCTTTAAGGTTTGTCCACACGCGCAATTGCAGGTGCCAACCAGCGACGCACAAGGTGTATGAACGCCCGATAATTGTGCCGTGTATAAGCACTTTTTGTAGGAAATGGCCGCTCAGTCAAAGATCTGCCTGGCTGGTCGGGCAACAATCCCGACCGAACACCCGTTTCGTCAGAAAATCGTTTTGTCAGATTATCAGCAGAATCGGCAGCTCATACACATCATGTGTACAAACCTTAACTGTCTGCAACCAAACATTTGGCTGTGGTACTAGACCTGTAAATATAAATGATTCGTTAGCATGGGTTATACAAACAAGCAAATACAAGCTAATGTCAATGTCGCAGATGTTTTTAAATGTCTAGAGGAGAATTGTGATAAGAAAAATGTCTCAAAATGATTTCTGCGACAATTAGGAAATTTACAAAAATATGTAGTAACATATATGTATTTTTTTAGGCTAGTTTACATTTAAAGTCATAAAACACCATTACATTGTGAATAATAACGCATTCTACCTGCTTTCCTATCATTTCTCTCCACATCAATACAGAAAACAGGAATTCGTTCTTTTCGGTCTTTCTTTTCAAGAAAAGGCTCTTCAAAGAAGTCCACATAAGGAATTGTAATTTTCCATGCTAACAAATTGCGGGAGGTGTTGGGTGTGCTTGCACTTATAACATCTGCTGGAGAGTCATCTTCTAAAACCATAATCCCTTCTTCAATCTTATAAAAGGAAATGCACTATTAGGATCAGGATTTGTATTAGTAATCTCCATTTTATAAACATACATTCACTGAAAGTTTTGAAGCAAGAGACATCAACCAACTGATAATATTAAAGGATAAGTACAATGTAAAATAAAGTTATGTCTATTTGGAAGCTGGAACTTTAATAATACTGGTGCCATTTTTTTTTTAACCTATGCCCCTCCATAGCTTTGTAGATACAAAAATTCTAAATTGCTGACAACTTGATACTGGTATGCTCAATATTAAGCTCTGCCCCTCTAAGATTTCCTCTGCTGCCTCCTGATTTAGCCTCCTCCGGTAATACCTGTGTGTTCTGTGCACGGACGTGTGTGTGACATCATCTCGCCGCACACAGACATCACATTGCGTGTAGCACGACATCATGCTTGTGCACGGAACACACAGCAACTTTGAATCTACAAATGTAGGCTCTGGAGGGGCATAGGTAAAAACAAATATGGCAGCAGTATTTTTAAAGCTCCAGCTTCCAAATGAATATTTGAATTTTACAGTGCACTTTAAAAATATTTTCTGGACACATTTTGCAGAAACTACTGAACACTTCCTCAACTATTTCTACCCAGTGACAACACTAAAAATACATTATAATCCTCCCCCTTTAAGGGCAATTCAACCCTTTAAAAAAATTGTATATAGGCAAATCATCCCCCAAACGGCAATAGTAGGAGATTAGTAATAGGAGTCTTTGAAAAGCTAATAAAATGAGTTGAAGCCCTTAAGAAATGTGTTGTGGTACCATTGCAATAAAAGTAAGAAAATATTTTTTTAACAATTACTTACTGATTCCTCAATTTATTCCCCATACTCTTCAAAAAATTCCCCATTAGAGAGAAACTTTAAATATCATCAATATTCTCCCATCTTGACTACTGAAATATTCTTCTTTTTAGTTTCCCGGTATGTCATTTGTCCCCTCTCCAGTCGATCCTGAACTCAGCAGTTTGGATCATTTCACTCTCCTCCAAACGAGAACCTACAACCCTGATACTGTATTCTATGGGGTGGCTTCCCATCAAGCAAAGAATAAGCGGGGAGATTCAATAAGGCAAGCTCCCGTAACTTACCTTAGCCAGATCCCGCGATACAATAACTGACGTAAACGAGATTACGTCAGTTATTGCATCGCGGGATCGGGCTAAGGTAAGCAGCGGGTCTTTAACGCTCCAAAAGCTGTAGCATTAGGTTTTTTTTTTTCCGGGTTAATGTGGGTTTTAGACGGAAATTGGCTATATTGTATCTCCCCAAATATTCAATACCCTTCTTTTGACCTTAAAATCTCTACAATCTTCTGCACCCCCCCTACCTATCTTCTCTCTTGGCCCCATATACTCCTGGCCGTGCCCTCCATGGCCCCATATACTCCTGGCCGTGCCTCTCCACAAACTCCAACGAACACTGCCTTCTTCCGCCTTAATCCATTCTCTCTTGCTGCTCCCTACCTTTGGAACTCTCTCCCTCTCTCGCTTCACCAGGTGACATCCATTAATACTTTCAAATCTAGACTGTTATCCCACCTTTTTTTAGAGCACCAGCACAACAAATTATTTTTAGCCATCTTTGTATCTGTATGTTGTTCTATCTACTTACGTAGATTGTAAGCTCTTCTGTTCTGGGCAGGGATCTCATTCCTAATGTATCAAGGCATGTATCCTTTTATTTTATTTATCTGTATAATTGCTTGCACTTATCCCCTTGTTTGTATACTCTATTTTATAAATGTACAGCGCGAACCCAAGTGGCACTTTTTAAATAAAATTATACATACATACATACATGCATACATACATACATATTCACATAAAAATATTGCACACTGAGTAACCAACAGTGTATGTCTTAGCTTAGCTTTTCCCCTATTATATACAGTTTCCATTTCTGATAAAATATTGATCAAATAAACTGCCATACAAATACTATTGACATACACTCAGATATCTTTATAAAGCACTATTACCATATATACTCGAGTATAAGTCAATCCGAGTATAAGCCGAGGTACCTATTTTTACCTAAAAAAAATTGTAAAAACTGATTGACTCGAGTATAAGCTGAGGGTAGAAATGATCACCACTACTGCCTTCTGATTCTGTATTTTTTGTGGCTTAAGTTGCCCTTTAAATGGACAGCAAAATTCCCATACATTAATCCCATACAGTAATAGCCAAATCCAGTACCAGTAACCCCCAATTCCTTGGCACTACAGATATTTGGAAACTAAAACTCTCAGCATGCTTTGGTTGCTGGGAATTGTAGTTTCTAAATATGTGAAGTGGTACTATTCTCCTGAACCCCATATAGTAAAGGGCCCTCTGACCCCCATATAGTAAAGGGCCCTCTGACCCCAATAGTTAAAAGAGTTTCAAGCTGTCATTTGCACTGAACAATCAGCCATTTTGCCCCAAGCTGAGAAGACCCATCAGATTACAGCTTCCAGATGAAGAGTGACAGTGCTGAGTGAGTCCAGCAGCCTGACTACAGGAAGCAGGAAGGAATGTAAAGGCAGATCAGCTCCTGTAAATTTTTATGCAGGTGAATGAGTTTTTTAACAAAGTGCCACCTACTGGTTACTATCCGCAATTGCAGCATTTGGAGCTGAATTAGGACTTGACTCGGGTATAAGCCGAGGTTAGGTTTTCAGGCTAATTTTAAAGCCTGAAAATCTTGACTTATATTCGAATATATACAGTATTTTGTGAATTCTACATACCTCCATTTTTAATTTGCCCATAAACAATAACTATTGTGATTGAGGCACATAGAAGCCTAGATTTATGTTCTGCATGGAAAGCTACAAATGCTTGTCTCCGTACTTTTGATGACTAGTATTGTGTATAAACAGAGTGAAAAAATGCAAACACATTTGGTTATGCGTTAGTATAAAACATACATGAAGCAGTCATTGCTTTTTAAACCTGGAGAACAGTTCAACAGCCCAAAATGCTCTTGACTGTTTAAAGGTGCCTATACATGTGTGATTACCCAATGAATCTATCAGTACACATGTGGTGGTAACTGCATACACGCCCCGGATATACGGTATGGGGATCGTTCGGCTGCATGCACACACATTGTTGATTGTATCAGTTGCTTCTTTTTTAGTAGAGGGAACAATGGCGATTTTCCATTCTGAACGACTGGCAGCGATGCAGACAGCGATAGTTTGTTGGCACCATTGTCAGTCGTTTTCAGACTACACACCTTGTAGAGACTCTATAAATACCATAGGATCCGACAGGATTTTTTAAAGTATTTGTATTAAACACTGTGTATTTTCAAAATGTTCGGAGCTTCACCTCCGATTGACTTCTATTGGGTTTGATTTCGGAACTTTCAGAATTCTCCGAAAATCCTATTTCAGAGCAAAATCTGCCAATTTCAAACATCTCTAGTGGAAAAATGCCATACTTATTTTAGGTTAGAAACGTCTTACTTACAACATCCTCTTCTCCTTCTGGCAATCCATAATTTGGTAGCATAGCGCCTTCCATTGTTGTGCTCTTAAATACTCCTTTAATTTTATGTCCTATTTTACCAATCCCTGATGGTTCTCCTCCTTTTTTCTGTGTAGTCCTAGGAGCAAAAATAAATTAACAAGAGTAAAATAACTACATATGTAAACAAGTTCGGTGTAATAGCTGGCAGAACTCGCCATTTTCATTTATCTCCTATACTAATAACCTGAAATCTATTGTTAAATTAGCTCTTTTGACAGTGTTTTTGTGAAACTTAAACTGCAATGGACTAAAGCAGAATTTATAGGTGCTGATTAACAATAAATTGGTTTTATTGGCGGTTTCTTGCAGTTAATCTTTTTGGGGTTAGAAAATCCCTTTAACCAACACTATATTATAACAGTAAAGAAACAAAATCGTCAAGTGACATAATGAAAAACAACTCTACCACTACACAAAATCTAACGCAGTCTGCAGCGAGCAGCTATAAATTTTAACAGTGTTCAGAATGTTTGGTTTTAAAAGTATGATGTGAAACATTACTGCCTACTAGCCTTGCCAACTTGACAATGTTTGAATGGATTGTGATAAACACAAGCAATAATCTGATCCACCTCATGTTTAAATACATGAGGTGGTTATAGATTTAAAGTAAAAACTTAGCATTTCAAATTTCCATCTCAAAATTATTTGGGATATGGTGGCACAGATAAACATCACCTAATAAAACCTTCCATAGGTTTAAATGCATTGGGGGGGGAAAAAACAGGAGTAGCTGGTCTGTGTCTTCTCAGCATGCCTGGACAGCTAATTGTTGCTTTTTATGCAAATTATTGCTGGGCATGGAAAGCTGGGAAATATGTTTATCAAACAGCACTGTCCAGGGTTTGAACTGAGATGCTGTAGTGTTAAGAATTCTTTAGCAATGTTCTCCCCACTGTATTTTAGCCAGGTGTCCCGTCTGGCTAGTTTAGGTGTGTGCCCAGCTGTTGGATCAGTTATGTGTTAATCTAACAGCCGGGCGCATACCTAAATTAGTAAATGTGCACCAAATACCCAGCATTCAGCTATATTTAACCAACTGTTTCTTCGCCGTGAAGTCTGTCTGTTTGGTAGACACAAGTGGAAGGGATAGTGGGTGGGAACCTTCCTGTATCCCTTAACTCAGTTTAGGAGTAAAGGAGTCTTACTGCCTGCTAATGCCAAACAAGGGAACCCAGCAGTAAATCAGAAGCTATAAGTAGAGAAACAGAGCAGGTTAAAGGCTGTGTCTGTGTTTTTTGGTTTTTTTTAAATACTTTAGTTGTTGTGCCTGCCTTCTGTTACATAGTTTCTCCAGAGTTTTGATAAAAAAAAGCAGCACAAATGTACTTACATAGCTTTGTTCCCCCAGTGCTCTGATCTTAGGCCTCTGCCTGCCGGAACTTGCAAACAGGGGCCCCCGGACCGGCAGCCGCCTCTGTGATTGGCTGAGAGGCAGCCAATCACAGACGCAGCTGCCGTCAATGCAGAGCGCATGGGGAACAAAGCAATGTAAGTTTGTGAAGCTATTTTAACAAAATAAACATAGGGGTTAGCAACAAAAAATGTTTTATAGGTAGGGCACCACGCAGCAAAGCTAAATCCGGATGGATGGATGGAGGAGGGGGAATAGTAAGACATGACACACTACTGTACAGTAAATTTCTTGTCCCGCTCCACCGGCACCTTTTTCATACCTTTTGGCTGGAAATAATTTCTGGGGAGAACACAGTTTAGATTAGAACACAGTTTAGGTTTCACAAATTGCCTACAATATCTTTTTTTGTACAATACCACCAACATTAGCCTCTACCTGGCAGCACCTGTAACATAAAAGAGATGCAGCAGGGTAGCTATGCACAATTCAGTGGGTGGACTGACAGCAGAGGTGACATATCTTAAAATCCACCATTTAATCCACCGTGCTTTGACAAGAACACTGCTGATTTAACCCAGTCTGTAGAAATGTCCAGAATTGCTATAGCCTAAAGCTTGTATCTCAATATTTGCAATTTTTCAAATATGTATCATGCTTGGTTCATTTTAACGCATCATTTAAAAAACTCAAAACACATGTCTGTCTAAACTGCAAAGATTACTTTTCTTTTTGTATGAAAAACAATGTAATATATAATTGCCAGGGACAGAAGTGTTGAATTATGTTTGCAAAAACACTACACAGATATCCCTGATCTGTGTCAGAGAGATGTAGGATCTCCGAGCTGTATTATGATCAGCTGCCAGCTTTAAGAATTAAGACTGCAGCTTCCTTGTTTTGATCTGTGCTGTGCACTAGAGAGCATGTGAATGGACTGCAAGATCCTGTCTGCCATCTTTCAAAGATCTGCATACACACAGTACTGAGCGTTCATAGGGAGAACGCTCGGGAATGTGTTTCCATCGGCCGCGCTAGACTATAGGGAGTCTAGCACGGCCGATGGAAATTTTCGGTCATTCCCGAACGACGGCCGCGCGCTCGTTCGGAAACGAAGGTACACACAGTAGTGATAAAGCCCCGATACCCAGCTTTAGACTAAAGGAACTGACCCTAGTACCCACAGGTTCATTTAATAAATAATCATGCAGCCACAGCAAAGGGAGAGGTGAGACACAGCTTGCTGAATCTCTGCGAATGTGCTGTCTCTTGGGACAATGTTATCTGGTAACTTTAGTTCCCCCTTAAATTTTACCCCTTTTCTAACTGGAATTCAGTGCTAAATTGGCCAGTTTTGATTATATTTTGTTAATTCTATGACTAAAAGCAACAAAGTTATAGTACTTTATATGTAATATTTAGAATCCCTGAGTCACATTTAGCAATGAACTAACAGTAGCAACCACTAATGTGAAGCTATAAGGGCTATTGTTACAATCTGAATCCCTCTTAACCCTCTTATCAGTTATTATTTGTCAGGTAAAAACAAAGATACGCAAATGTGCTGTAGAACAGAGATTTTTAAACAGTATGGGATTGTTTGATGTTTGGATATTTGAAAACTACAACTTCTAGCATTCCTCAACTACAGAGGAAAGACAGAAAATGTTGGGAGTTGTAGTTTTCAAACATCTGGATGCACACAGTTTGAGAATCCTGGCCGTACACTGACAAAAATGTTGCCAAAATGAGGCATAAATTTATATATGTTTATTTGTTGATGGAAAAGGGATAAACATAATGCTTGTAAACATTGTGTTAGTTTATGGATTAAATTATATATGTTAAACTGATATATATTAAGAAAAAGTTTTGCACATTTCTATGTTTTAGTTTAAACAGTAAAGGGTGTTTATATTTTTACTTACATCAGCAGTCATACAAAAGGCAGGTTAATGTGTTGTTATTTTGACCACGCACTTGTGCAAAGAAGTAGTGCTGC
The DNA here is from genome assembly GCA_019447015.1 of Hymenochirus boettgeri. Taxonomy (NCBI): domain Eukaryota; kingdom Metazoa; phylum Chordata; class Amphibia; order Anura; family Pipidae; genus Hymenochirus; species Hymenochirus boettgeri. The sequence continues at coordinate 159,525,117 of CM033473.1, read as the reverse complement.
ACATCACTGAATGACAGGTACCAAAAGAAGTTAAGAAGCTATTAAGGAATGAATACTGCTTGTAGTAGCTCCCGGAAAGCATAATTAATAAGTGGCATGCACATGCCATTTCTTTGGATGTATTCAAGCACTTGAAGCCTCTGCATGTACATGTTGCATAAACAGCATTAAATACTGTTACCAAAAAGAGAGACCAAAGATTGAAGGTTGCTGCAGCAATATTATTTACAACCAATAAGCACAAGCCCAATTAGCATTCAAAAAAATGCAGACTACACAAAAAGCAATTCTGACATGCTGTCTGTGAACTCACCGGATATCATCCAAACACAGGCTATTTCTGCAGTAAGTATATGAAAATGAGTCAAAGGGGGAAAAAAATCAGATACAGAGATTCCAGTCGACTAAATATGAGACTTTTAGACTAGCATGTTATAATACATTAACAAAGTAAAGATATAAAGATAGTTTAAACATCACATTGTGGCAGGAATGCCTCGGCCTAATATTTGACCTGCAGGTTTATCCTATTTGTTTTCCCTGGATGCTGATGACTGTTAAAATATCCCTGTGTTAAGATTATACCGTGCACTGTGGAAATTATGTTGTGTGTGTATGTTTTGCTATGTGTGGATTCAGTACATATTAAAACTTTAAAAAGGGATATTTCAAACTGTTACTCAGTCATTAGCATCCAGAGGAACCAAATAGGATAAACCTGCAGGTCTGAGAATAGACCCAGGCATGCCTGCCACAATGTGTGGTTCAATATAAACAGCACCATTGGGTAGCCTGAGACCCTAAACAGGATCCAGATAAACATGCTATGTTCATACTAATTAGTATTCACCACAGAAAGTTCCATGTTCATAGCGGTTTATGTTAGGACTTGGGACCACAGGATATCAATTAGCATTATAGGTTAAGGTGAGGTGGGATTAAAGAGTATAAAATGAAATAGAGCCTTCTTTTAACAGAAGGTACCTCACAGCATCATGTTATTATAATAGCATTGCCCTAATAATTAACATTTAAATACATATTTCTCACTCCCACCTTCCCCAGAGAAATGGGTGGGGACATGCAAGGTATCTCATTCATAGACTGTAGCTAATGCATGTCTCCAGATGCAATAAAGCCTAATAGTAAAGAGCAGGGGTGGTGAACTTGTGACCTTTCACATGTTTGAAAACTACAACTTCCAGCAATCTCTGTTAGCAGTAAGCTTCTTTTTTATGTCCATTGGCTAATGAAAGTGGAATAAACCTGCAGGTCTGTGAATAGACCCAGGCAATCCTGCCACAATGTGCAGTTCAAACTAAACAGCAATTAGTATGGTCATACTTATTAGTATGTACCAGAGCAAGTTCCAGATTTACAGTTGCAATGGGGTTAGGACTTGGGAACACAGTATACTTATTAGCTATATAGGCTAAGGTGAGGTTTGGTTAAAGGAGCTAAAAGCTCCCCTACAAGTATAAAATGAAATAGCGCCTTCTTATAAACAGAAGGTACCTCACAGTCTCATATTATTATAATAACATTGACCTAATAATCTAACATATAAACAAATATTTCTCACTTCCAGATTTCCTAGAGAAATGGGCAGGGACAAGCAAAGTATCCTTTATATCCTTTTTCCTACATGCACATCACTTTCTGTGTAGCATACAGAATTTTTTCCCCCATTGACATGTGAAGACTCTCACATGTTTTACAAACAGCACATCATTGGATGCTATACTGACATTCCCACTTCCTTTCAGTATCCACATGCAGACCCCTTAGTAGTCATGGGTGTGTGGTTTAACCTCCCATTATGACTATCCCATATTAAAATAGGAATCTCAGCTCTGTAAGTTTATATATTTTGTATGAGTTGTAATTTTGTCTTGTACCTAATATAATTCAGTGCTATCCTTGTTTACATTTATTGATTGTGATTTAAATGGTAATAGTGAGATAGTACACACAAACCCCTTTCCTATATGTAATATCATATACCCCCCACCTCATTGGTAGCTTCTAAAAACTCAATGCAATGTCCATAAAAAATGTATATAGAGGAGGGATATATATATATATATATATATATATATATATATTAGTACTTACAGTATATAAAACTATATTTAAATAACATACCTGTTAAATTTTGAACTACGTGTAGGAGATTCTGCACCTTCTAGTAGTTGCCTGAAATACTAACAATAAGTTACTATTAACTAAAATTTTGAACAGTGCTAAATGCATTTAAAAAAAGAAGGGGGAAAAAAGTGTGCCATTCAGTACAAATAAAATGTGATAATAGAATATGTCAGGACCCTATGCAAAAGAAGTGATATTGTTAAAAGAGGGTTTTTTTTAAAAAATGTGCAGAACAACAGTGGCAAATTGTTTTCTTGCATAATAGGATATTACATTTTAGGAGTGATGCCAGCATACAAGAATCATAACAAAAATGTTTTTTTAAGCATTGCAATAATTATACAAACATAAAAAAGTACTTAATCTGGTATAATAGAAACCATTTTTCTAATTTACTTTCTAGAATTTCTCGCAATAGTATATCATAGAAATGTAGACCCCTTGTTTAGACTAAATTCATTTCAGTAAATCCCAAAGTTCCCACAACACAAGGATATTGGATTAGTTTCACTTATGGAAATAAAAGGGCCACAATACTCACTCAAACAACTTTGTATAATCTGAAAGTACAATGTTAGAGTAGTAAAATGATGTTACATGCGTGTCTGTGCCTACTTTGTTAGTAAACTTTCAGCGTTTAGTAACTGCTCCTAACTGCCCCACCTCCCTTAGTCACTGCCTACTTGTAATCCAGCCAACAATTGATACATTCATTTACATAATAAAGAGCCTTTACAGCCAACACTATACAACTCATTAACATACATCTCATTTACATGCTGCGTTAGGCACTTTCTCCCTCTCTTCTAACAGGCAAGTACATGCTGCTGAAAGTGGGTGGGGGAGGGACTGCTGCTGCTGTGTGAGACACATCTCCCTTCTAAAAAGCAAGCACACATGCAGGGGGGCTCCTGAAAGTGGCCTCCTGTGACACACTCCTGTAGAATAGATAGATAGGTAGCTAGATAGATAGATAGATAATAGATAGACAGATAGATAGACAATATACAGAGCGATAGATACACAGATAGATAGGAGACCAATATAATTAATCAGCTCATTATATTTGGGGTTGTTTTAACAAATGTTTTGACATGTTTTGGGAGATCCTAGTAAGAGGTCACTGGAGGGACACAAATTAGCATACCTGGTTTGAGTGACAAGTCTTTTCCTGTACATGCTGTTATTTAAAATGAAAATTTCTAAGAATCTTCAGCTCGGATTTCAAATCTAAAAAATGTGCTGTAGTAGTAGACCACTACACTATCTAAATGATACGATTTTTGAAAATTCGATTTTTGGAAGTATAGATACCCTTTAAATATTTAATTTTTTTTACCCATAAAGGATAACTATAGTGTGTATAAAGTTTTTTTTTAAAAAAACAGTTAAGGTAAAAAGTACTTGGGACAGGGATAAAGGACTGGTAATTCCTACCTCTCAATATTGTTTCTGTGAGGTGCAACAGCCCAAAGAAAACTGATTCTGTCAGGTCTTCCTCCTGGCTTCAACACTATCTTTGATACAGGACTAGTCCAGGACTAACCTGGCAATTAAGACTGTGTGCTGTAGCTCCTCAACGAAAATGACATTGGGAGGTATGAAAAATCAATCCTACCTCCCTGCCCCACTTACTTTGAATTTTAAAAAAGTTGAATTTAAGAGTATACTTATCCTTTAATGCAATAGCTTTTTGCTCCAGATCACCTATATGCTGTAAGTTACTATAATAGTAAGTTGTGTTTAGGTATATGTAATAAGTTGATTCTATAACTAAGAAGGCCTCCATGTTGTTGCCAGTACAACTCATAGGCCGTGAAGTCTTCAAAAAGCCATGTGAGCAGAAGAACCTATTGTCAACAATTGGGGGTGGGGTTTCACAAAGCAGCCTAGCAACTTCCTTAAAGGATATCTATACAGTAAAAATTAACTATTTAACAATGGAAAGTATCTGGGGCAGGGAGGTAGGATTGATTATTTCCACCTCACAATATCTTTTTTTTGAGGAGCTACAGCACGAACAGTTTTCATTTGCCAGGTTAGTCCTTGACTTATCCTTTATTAAAGACAGTGCTGAAGCCAGGAGGAAAACTGGCAACATCAGTTTTCTTTGGGCTGATGCTCCTCAGAGAAACAATATTGGGAGGTAGGAATCACCAGGCCTATATCCTTGTCCCAAGTACTTTTTATTTTAACTGTTTTAGAAAACTTTATACACACGATAGTTATCCTTTAAGTGCCACTAGTGAGGCCCTTAATATGGTGGAAATTGGGCACCACTGAACTTGAACATTCTTTACTTGTTAAAGGTAGGGATATGAGAAAATCTGCTGACTAGAGGACAGTCCTAACATATGTAACTAGTCTATTAAGCCTGTTAAATTAACGGGCACTAGAAGTGTCACAAGGACAGTATACTCACCTCCACCCAGTTCCAACGGACCCGGCAGTCAGTAGTACCCAGGGTGCGGAACTAAAGCGCCAGGTCCTCACCATTGGGTTCGTCTTCTATGATTTCGGAAACTTACTTGAAGTTTACTTCTCGGCCGGCTCATCTTGCGCCTTTGTGATTCTGGCCAACGAGAAGACACGCATCTACAAAGCGTGTCTTCTAATCGTCCAGAGTTGCCGACGGAATGGAAGACAAAGCCACAAAGCATACTTTAAGTATCCCAAATCATAGAAGACAAGCCCAGTGGTGAGGGAAGGCAGTTTAGGTCCACACCATGGGTACTAACCATCTGTGGACAGTGGGTAAGGTAAGTATAGTTGTCCTGAGATATGCCTCTGGATGTAGTAGTTAGGGTTTTATTATAGAGGATTATATGCACTCATTGCATTTAGGTGTTCACCAATGTTTCACTGGCCTGACAATCCCACTTTTATGGACAAAGAATTACAGCTATGACTAAACACCATACAATTTATAGACAGTTTTAAAAGGTACAAAAGGCAGAGAAATATACTTGATGATTACTTACTTTCCTAGAAGTCTTTAGAGGGACTGTGGTCTCCATACAAGAGCCTATGATTAAAAAGAGCACACTCCTACCTTTGTGTTTCTAGCAGCAGTCTAACCAAACTTACAGCCCCTGGCTTGAGCATGCCCACTTGTATACTACAGCTGACACAGAACATCATCAGCTGCATCATAAACCCTATCCATGAACCTATTTATAGTTTTTAAAGCTGGCCAAAAGCCTAGAAAGAAAAATGTTTCTTTCCCTAAGGTGCCCATAGGCAGGGGAAAGTATGGATATTGCTTGTAAGCCTTTAATAATACTCAGAAAAGATTTAAGTTTTGGGAATGGGCCTTATAAACATACCTGTTGCAAACACACAGAGACAGTGCAGAGTAGGGAGAGAGATTTTACAAGCATTGGATTGACAACAGCTAGAGACATTATCCTAGTCTTGTTTTAAAGGTATGAGAGCTCTTCAACAGAGGAAACTTGTAGGTAGACTGCATTTCCCCTTTAAAAATGCAAAACAAATGACTTCCCATTCACTGTTAAAAATACCCATTTTAACATTTCAGATAGACCAACACATCTGAGTGTAGTATATGAATTTTGAAGACGTTGCAACAATCTAAATGTGTATCATATGAAAGAAAAAAAATTACAGTGTGAAGTGTATATAAAACTGGTTAAAACCTCTGTGATTCTACTGAAATTCTTACCTCATCACTATGACAAAACATTGGCGTGAACACATTTTCCAACAAAGAAAGAACATGTTCATACGCTTCAAATAGGCAACACATGGTTTGCAGCTTCACAACATCTTTATAAGGGCCTTCAGCAACTAAAAAAGAAATACAATGGGTCACCCGATTTATTAAACAAAATACCTTTGGTTAATTAATTACAGCCATCTACATATTGTTCTCCATGGAAAAAAAATATATAAATCCAGTACAAGGCAACTAAAGTCTCTTTTCCAGTAAATATAATAAAACCTAAAATGTAACAACTTGATAGCACTCCTATTGCAGGTCTATTTACCACTCTTTACAGAACTTAAAATTAAATTAATTAGAAGTGGTGTCTAAAAGTGGGGAAAGGAAGGAACAGACTGTTATTTCTTCACATTCTTTTTATCAGTAATATTAGGACAAAATACAGAATACTTAAACCTCCCTCAAGTACATTTTCTTTACTCTGATGTTCGCTGCATTTCTCCTAAATCTTAGCAGGTAGAGAGATCAGTCATAGCTGTGACAGATAATTTCACAGCCAATGACTGCAGGGTCTACTAAGGGAATCTTCCTCTAAGCTCTTTGACCTCACACAGCATTCAGAGAAGGAGAAGGTGGAACGACTGAGTAAATAATGGGATTTTTATGTTGTACTCACCTGTAAAATCCTTTTCTCTAAAGCCATAAGGAGGACCCAAGAACGCAGGGGTTAAGCACCATTCTCCAGGAGCGGACACTTTAAAAATTGGTGATGATGAGGCTCCAGTGCTCCTCCCCTCAGATATATCTCTCCGAGCACCGGAAGCCTCCTCCAGTTGGTCTCAAAGAGGGAGCGTAAGAAAACAGAAGCAACAAAACAATAGAGTAACAAGAAAAAATAACAGGCAACAAGCCAAAGACAATCATGTGAACAAACAAAGAGGGAAGTACCTGGGTCCCCCTTATGGCTTTAGAGAAAAGGATTTTACAGGTGAGTACAACATAAAAATCCCCTTTTCTCTTACAGCCTTAGGGGGACCCAGGAACACAGGGGACGTCCCAAAGTCCTGAAACTGTAAGGGTGGGAAACAGAAGAGTTAGGCCTCCGCAGTTCTCAGGACAGAGCAGCCCAAGGCTGTATCCTTCTCTGCAAAAACTTGGAGGAGATAAAATTTGATAAAGGTGTGTATAGAAGACCAAGTTGCCGCCTGACATATCTGGTCCACCGAGGCGCCATGGCGAGCTGCCCAAGAGGCTCCTACTGACTAAGTAGAGTGAGCCATAACCCGCAGGGGAGGAACGGCTCCAACTGCCAAGTAGCAGTGGACAAGAGTAGATCAAATCCACCTCGCCAGGTTTTGAGGGGAAGCCCTGGACCACCGGCAGGGCGCAGCCAGTAGAATGAACAAAGCCTAAATGGAACGGATGCCTTCAGTGTGAGCAATGTAGATTCTCAGAGCTCTCACTACGTTGAGATAATGCAAACTGCAGAAGGATTCAGAAAGAAGGCTGGAACTATGATTTCCTGATTGATATGGAATGACGAGATCACCTTCGGTAGGAAGGAGGTGTGAGGCCGGCCTTGTCTGAATGAATCGTCAGACACAAGGGCTCCACGGACAGGGCGGCTAGTTCTGATAGAAGATATGGCTAAAAGAAAGACAGTCTTCCAGGAGAGCAGGGATAAGGGAATAGATCATAAAGGCTCAAAGGGAGGCATTTTAAGCGCCCTGAGAACTAACAACAGATCCCAGGGTTGGACTGGGGTACGAACCAGAATGAGCGACTCCTTGAAAGAAAGTCTGGATATCCTTTCTGCTCGCAAGTTTCCAATGAAAATATATAGAAAGAGCAGATATCTGACTCTTGAGAGCACTCAGCGAAAGACCACCTTCAAACCACTTCTGGAGGAAACTAAGGATTCTAGATAGGACAAACCTGGATGGAGGGAAACCTCTGGATGCGCTACACATTACAGATCTTTGCCAGATCCTATAATACACCTTAGACGAAGATGGTTTTCTAGCCGCCAGCATAGTAGGTATCGCGGATGTCAGTACCCCTCGTTTTCTCAGGGTAGTGGACTCAACCACCATGCCATCAAAAAGTCTGTTCAGTGAGACAGAGCAAGAAATATTGCTCATAACTCCAGAACATCGATTGGTAGGTGGATTTCTTCCTTGAACTTTTCGAGAACCGCATACCGCTCCCCATTCTTGGAGACTGGCATCTGTTGTCACCACCATCCAGGCGGGAAGACACAGAGTTTTGTCCACCGAAAGGTTGGTCTCCAAGGTCCACCAGGTTAGGGAAACCTGAACCGGAAGTGGGAGATGAATCCGGGAGTCTAGAGACTGTTGCGATTTGTCCCAACAGTGAAGAAGGTGTCTCTGGAGAAGACGTAGATGGAAAATGTGTACGGAACTGCCTCCACTGACAACATCTTCCCTACCAGGTGCGTAGCCTGTCGAATTGAGAGTTTTTTGCTTGTCTGAGCCTGAATGGCCAGACTCTTCAGTGAGGAAATTTTGTCCTGGGGAAGAATGATTTTGTGAATCACTGTATCGAATAACATCCCCAGGAAGATCATGCGTTTCGAAGGCGGACTTCACCGGTTTATGATCCATTCGAATCGAGTTAGGGTTGTCATGCACTGAGAGACGTGTTGTTGCGCTAACTTGAAAGATGCAGCCTTTATTAGTAGATTGTCTAGGTAAGGGAGGATAAAGATTCCCTGGAGATGAAGGAAGGCAGCCTGACGGGTCATGACCTTGGTGAAGACCCGAGGCGCTGAAGATAGGCCGAATGGTGGGGCCGTGAACTGGAACCTATAGCGAAAACAGTGGTGACCAGTCCAGATGGGGATATGAAGACATGTGGTGTCCCGAATATCTAGGGAGGTGAGATAGTTACCTGGCTCGATGGCCAGGATGACTGGTCGCAGGGATTCCATCTTGAATCTGAATTTTTCCACATAGAAATTGAGTGCTTTGGGATCCAGGACTGGGCGGAAAGCTCCGTCCTTCTTCGGTATCAGAAAGAGATTGGAATAGAATCCCCAAAATTTCTGATATATTGGGACCGGGGAGATGACCCGTGCCTGAAGGAGGGATAGCACACAATCGTTGAGAGCTTTGCGGCGGATTGGGCATCTTGGAATCTGAGAAGGAAAGAAATGAGGAGGAGGAGGGGAAGAGAATTCTATTCGGTAGCCGTTAGTCAATACATCTAGAGTCCAGGTATCTGTGGACGGAAGATGTCCCTCCTCGCAAAAAAAAAAAAATGAAGGCGACCTCCGACAAACTGAAGCCGAAGATAGTCATGCCTGCTTGTGTTTGTCTCCCCCTGGATTAAAGGCTCCTCTTTTAGATGGCCCTGACTGGTTGGAAACGTATTGGAGGCCTCTGGCTGCATCCGGTTAGGACGACGGGTAGCTCTTGAGGGATGAAAGGACTATGACCGCCGAAAGGATGGGAAGCGAAGGGCTCTGTTCTGTGGAAGGAAGGTACTCTTGCCTCCTGTGGTCTTGATCTTCTCTAGTTCATGTCCGAACAGGAGGTGCCCCAAGAAGGGTAGGTTGGCGAGTGCCTTCTTAGATGCAGGATCCGCCGCCCAGGCTTTGAGCCATAAGGATCGCCTGGCCACCGTAGTGGCCGCCGATGATCGGGCGATGAGGCAGCTAGATTCTAGGAATGCGTCCCCGATATATATATATGGCTGCGTCTGACAACTGTTGAATAATGTCAATTAGGTGGTTGTTAGAGGGTTCTTTGGCCACTAATTGGTATAATTGGTCTAGCCAGGCTTTCATAGCCTTGTCCACCCATGCGGAGGCAAAGGTGGGGCGAAGGCAGCGCCAGAAGCCGCAAAAGACGTTCTCAAAAATGGACTGAAGGCATGGACCACCTGTCCACATCTGACTTGGGAAAAGGGAATATCGTTTGGAAATTCCTCGAATAGTGGAATTTCTTTTCCCGGAGACGCCCATTCTTCCATTCTAACTAATAGTAAGAAGGGAAGGTCGCTGTCATTTTCTTCGGGCGACTAAACAATGATTTGGATGGGTCTGCTGGTTCACCTGGATCTTGGATGTTCAGAACCTGTAAGACTGATCTAATAAGCTAGTCAATTGTCTCCAAGGTGAAGGTGGTCTGAATTTCCTGTTCAGAAGCTAAGGAGTCCAGTTCTCCCTCTTCCGATTCCTCTCTTTCTTCCACAGAGTAATCTTCCACTGCAGGAACCAATGGGGGCTCTGAGGGTCTGGCAGCTTTTTGTGGCCTGGCTTCCGTTCCAGTGGAATTTACCGACTGCCGAACCTGAGAAATAGAAGCCGATAATACAGACATAGAATCTGTTAATGATTTAGCCAAGGCTGGTTCAGACTCCTGGGGGGAAACCCCCAGAGATTCTCGGGACAAAACCGACCCCGGAGGTACATTCTGTAGAGAATCAATGGAAGCCCGAAGTGTTTTAGCCCACTCGGGTTCCTGACTGCTAAGCGCAGTCTGCACAGGCTGGAGGTCTTGGTTTGAACTGCATGGCCCACACAGTGGTCCAGAGTGACCAGCTGGCAACTTAGTCTGGCACAAACGTAGGAGATTGCGTGGGCAGATCTGGCTGTTTTTGAGCAAGAGGAGGACATTTCCTTGTTGGACATGACTGAGTTTGAAAGAAAGAAGGAAGGATTTCTTTTTTTCTGGAGGCTGATAAATGGATGGGTCCCCTGAATTAAGGATAAGGAGGGGGTAAGGCCACTGATCCCCAATGGAAAAAAGGGCTAGGAGAGAATCTGGCCTTAAGGTGAGAAGCAGGGAAGGACAGCCAAAAGGAATCAAACTGAAGGGAAATGGAGTCCCTTGGAAAAGAAATAAAGAAAAGGAACTTACTGGAGCTGGACAATCGAGCTGGAGGAGACCCCAGATGCGCTCACCACGAGGAGACTGGAGCAAGAGAGCACGAGGAAGTCCCGCCCCCAAGTATAGCCCAAGAGAAGGAAGAAGGAAGTCCCGCCCCCGCCAGCAAGTTCAGTGCAGTGGTCCTTTCTCCTGAAGCGGACACTTTTAAAACTGGAGGAGGCTTCCGGTGCTCAGAGAGATATATCTAAGGGAAGGAGCACTGGAGCCCCATTTCCTTCAATTTTTAAAGTGTCCGCTCCTGGAGAATAGTGCTTAACCCCTGCGTTCCTGGGTCCCTCTAAGTCTGTAAGAGAAAACTTCTTTCAGATGCATTTGGGTGATGTATTTCTTTTCAGTAAAATACCCCCCAAACCCTGAGAACATAATACAAGTTAAGGAGTAGATATGCCCTTTAACTGCATCATAAAATCAGAAATACAGTATTCCAGATTGAAATTTATTTTAAAAGAGACTGGTCTATTTCCCATTCACCTAAGGAAGATAATGTATGGAAAATGTACTTTTGTGAGGAAAAACTATAAATGTGCTTTAATGATGTAAAAAATTCCCCAAGGCCCATTCCTGGCAAATATGCAAAATTATTCCAGAGAAAAAAAAAACATAATGCTAGAATAAGATTTAAAGATTTAGCTGTAAAAAGGGGCCTCATCATACTGGAAGCTTCATTAAAATCTCTTAATTGCTATTAATTGTGTCATTTTTAACAAAACTTGCCTTTTTTAACACAAGAGTACATTGTGTGTTACATGTTTTTTACTGGATAACATGGTACTAAATGCTTTTTTGAACAGTAAAAAGGACAATTCATATAAAGTTAAAACATACTTTTTTTAATTTCATCCACAATGAAGCAATCAAAACTAATCTTATCAATGCTCTCTTCAAGGCAGTAAGTCTGGTAGATCTTCAGAATCTCTTTATGTAGAGTCTGCAGTTCCTCATCATTTATCTCTGGTCTCAAAATTTTGTCATTAAATTCCTCTAACAAGAAAAATAAATAAATGTTACTCTAGGAAGAACGGTTCACAGCCTTTTTTGGCCCAAACACAGCCAACACAGCACTTTTACAGTCCAAAGTAAATTATTATAAGTAACCTGAGTGGAAGAATACAGCAATACCATGATAACTTAGCTTCTTTGTGATTTAGGAATCAAAACAGTTTGGTTAAATTTCCTTAAGTCAATGTGATGGTAAATCTGTTATCCCTTATTTCGAATTAAAAACCATAAAGATGAATTTTGCTTTGCAATGAAAACCATTAGGACATCCCAGATTTACCTTGGAAATGGAAAGAGTTCAGGATAGGGCAACTAAATGAACAAGATGAATGGAGGGGCTTATATATGCAGACAGGTTAGGGCTGTTTACATTGGAGAAAAAGCAATTGCACAGGGATATGATCTCTGTATAGTATAGTTTTTGAGGTAAAATAAAGACATACATCAATCTAGTCCAATCTACCAGCTATACCAATCTATCTGCAATACCCACATTTCCTATTGATCCAGAGGAAGGCACCAAAAAAAATTGTATGATGGGGGGAAATATCCCTGGATCAACTCTGGACATTATGTATCAATGCCAGTAAACATTCTTTGTTTTTAGAAACTCGTCCAGCTTTTTTTGTTTTTTTAAAACCATCCAATCAACCTGCCATGACCACGTCCAATGGAAGACAGTTCCATAGTTTTACAGTAAACGTCTTTTCTTTAAGTCTTAAGGGATGTCTGCGTGTCCTCTGACGTGTTCTGTTGGTGAACAATGCCCCAGTTTATTGTATGGCCCATTCATGTATTTATACACAGTAATCATATCTCCACACAAGCGCCTTTTCTCTAGTGTGAATAACTGTAACTTTTCCAATCTGTTCAAGTTTCCCTAGTCCCCTTATTAATTTAGTTGACATTCTCTAAACCCTTTCCATTATGTCCTTTTTTTCACAGGATTCCAAAATTGCCCGACATATTCGAAATGTGGCCTTACCAGTGCTTTGTAAAGAGGGAAAATAATATTTTTCTCTCTTGAATCCATACCCCTCTTTATACAAGACAATCTCTTGCTTGCTCTAGTTGTTGCTGCCTGGCACTGCTTGCTACAATCAATAACAATAACAATGTCCTTTTCCACAAGAAATCCACTTAACACCTAGATCTGCCTGCAACGATTGCACATCTTTTGTACTTTTTAATGGTCAACAAAGTTTTGTGTAATCCACAAACCTTGCTAACAATACCCACTTCCGAATCATTAATATTAAACATGTAAAAGAGAAGCAGCCCCAACACAGAACCCTGTGGCACCCCATCTAGAATTTTTGTTCATATTGACGAAGCCCATTAACAACTACTCTCTGCATATGATTCATCAACCAATTTTTTATCCATGTACAAATGTGTCACCCCAGCCAAATAGACCTTGGCACTTGGGCACTTTTGCAATATACTGCCCCTTTAAGGCAGCTAGCAGCAATCGGGGGCCAGCATTCAAGTGCCCCCTTGAACCCCCCATCGGTTTTGTCCAAAATTGATGAGGGGATCAGGATATAACACCCCCTTATAAGTCTGCTATGGTGGTCTAGTTGGGGTACTGCATTGCGATCTCCATTCAGATTGCAGTTCAGTACAAGCTATAGTAAGCCGTCAGTGAATGACAGCTTACTACAGTATTTCTGAATGGAGCTCAGCGTTCCTTTCCCAAATAGAATTCTTTCGACTTAGAAAAATCTGGGGGCAGAGATATATATTAGGTGTGATCACCTAATTATTGATCTTTGCCAATAAATGAAAAATCACTTCCTGGAAAATATGTTCTGGGAAGTGATTTTTCCGATCGGATTTTGACTTGGAAAATTGGTATTTTTGCCGTATTCCAAGTTTGTTATCATTCTCTAAGATGATCTGATGATTATCTTTGGGACTATTAAAAAAAAAATGAAGTGAAATGCTCACACAAAAAAGTGATACACACACCTTTTTTCCCCTACAATTTCTACCCTCGGCTTATATTCGAGTCAATCAGTTTTACTAGTTTTTTAGGTAAAAATAAGCAACTTGGCTAATACTCAGGTTGGCTTATACTCGAGTTTATATGGTAACTCTAGAATATGTTCCTGTATCAAACTTTCCAGTATCTTCCCCACCACTGAAGTAAAACTTGTAATTACCCAGTTCTGATCGACTACCTTTTTGAATTTGAAATTGGAATTACATCAGATTTTATCCAGGAGGCATATTTCTGGACATGGGGGAATCTGAGAAAATAAGATACAATGGCCTGGATAAAACTGAACTTAGTTCCCTAAGAACCCGAGGATGCATTTTATCCGGTCCAGGAGCTTTAATGTTATTACCGTATATACTCGAGTATAAGCCGAGGTTAAAAATCAACCTAAAAACCTTGCCTCGGCTTAAACTCGAGTCAAGAGAAAACTTACCTTAATTCCAGATGCAGCCGCGAGTCAGGAAGGAAAGCCGGCAGTTCCCAGTAGTTCTTCGCGGGTGCGCGATGATGTCATCGCACACGCTGGCGGGATGACGTCATCGCGCAGCCGCGAAGAACTACTGGGAACTGACGGCTCTGCAAAGAGACTGGCCAGGTACGGTAAGTGAACTGGGGGGGCTCTAGGGTGGGGGACAGTATGCCATACAGTAACACCCAATACCTTTCTACTAAAGGTGTTTGGAAACTACAACTCCCAGCTATGAAAGCATGCTGGGAGTTGTAGTTTCCAAACATCTACAGTGGAAAGGTATTAGGGTTACTGCATGGGATTACTGTACATTTAAAGGGCAACTATCTACCCTCGACTTATACTCGAGTCAAACATGGTTTTCTGATTTTGGAGGCAAAAATGGGTACCTCGGCTTATACTCGAGTCGGCTTATACTCGAGTATATACGGTAACCTTATTTAGTTGTTTCTGAACCATGTCCTCAGTTAAGTGCACTAACATTCTTTATACCATTATTGCTGTTATAATCAGATATTCTTTAGCATATACAGAGGAAATACATTTTTTTAAGACATTTACTTCATTGACATCCTCTATAACTAACCTATCCCCATTAATATATTAATGAGACAACTAATAAACTCTCAGGTGCATTGTTCACTAATAGGTCATATTGGAGGACTCGTGGATATCCTTTAAGATGAGAAGTAAAGATTCATTTTCAGGTTAGGAAACTTTCTTTTCAGTGAGAACTGTGGAACAGTCTTCCAGCGTATGTGGTTATGGCACATTCATTTCAAGAGTGAGCTGGATACATTTTTAAAATTCAAATATATTGAAAATGAATAGTAATAATAATTATAGTTCTGGTTGATCGGGTTGCCATTTGGAGTCAGGAAGGGTTTTTCCCCCTTTTCAGCTAGATTTATTTTTGCCCTTCTCTAGATGAACTATTAGGTAGGGCTCATGAATAGGCTTTAAAGGTTGGGTGGGTGGACGTATGTCTTATTTAACCTTCAATTACTATGAGTTACTTTGAGATTTTAACAAGAAACAGTGGTATAGCTTACTGAATTTTATAAAATGATCAAAATAAATTATCAAATAAATATTTTTATTTTTATTTGCCATACTGTAACAAGGTTCCTGATATATGATGTATAACAACCCCCCCCAATGAAATAAGTTTACTCTTGTCATTTTTTCAATGCTAATTATAATAACTGGGCATTTTATATTTGCTATGTGGATAATTGTTCTAATAAACCTTCTTGTAATGCTTAGGATACTAAAAGGGCATTCCAATGAAAATTAAAGGTTTAGCTATAAATGTTAATTACCCCCCCAAACCTAGATTTCCCATTACTAATATTTTCCAAAGAAGTCTATTTTTATAATATTAAAATATTTTCCTGAAGTCTCTTACCTGACCTGGTTGCTTTGCAGCTCCTCCTCTGCAACTGACAACCGCTCCACTTCCTGGTTGCGGCTGTCAGTAAAGGTGCAACGTGACATCATGCCCAATGGCCTGAAAGCTGCAACCAGAATGTGGAGCAGCCGTCAGCGCAGAAGCCCTCTACTCTTGTTTTTGCTCGCAACAAGCTTGTAACAGTGTCATGGGGCCGCACCTAGATGGCAAGGGACCAGGTCATGTAAGAAACTTAAGGGGCATCTTTGGAACATATTAGTAATGCCAAAGCTAGGTTTGGGGGGGGTGTGATTAACATTTATAGCTAAATTTATTTTTGTCTGGACTTGCCCTTCTAATACAGCCGTAAGGGGGAACCAGGAACGCAGGGGGTTAAGTACCTTTCTCCAGGAGCGGACACTTTAAAAATTGAAGGAAATGAGGCTCCAGTGCTCCTCCCCTAAGCTATAACGCTCTGAGCACCGGAAGCCTCCTCCAGTTGGTTCCAAAGAGGAAGCGTAAGCAAAAAAGAAGTAATAGATAGTAGAACAAACAAGGGAAGTACCTGGGTCCCCCTTACGGCTTCAGAGAAAGGGATTTTACAGGTGAGTAAAACATAAAAATCCCCTTTCCTCTTACAGCCTTAAGGGGACCCAGGAACACAGGGGACATCCCAAAGTCCCGAAATTGTCAGGGAGGGAAACAGAAGCATTAGGCCTCTGCAGTTCTGAGGATAGAGCCGCCCACGGCTGTGAATAAAAGACCAAGATGCCACCTGGCATATCTGGTCCACCGAGGCGCCATGGCAAGCCGCCCAGGAGGCTCCAACAGCCCTAGTAGAGTGAGCCGTAACCCGCAAGGAAGGAACGGCTCCAACTGCCAAGTAGCAGCTTACAATAGTAGATCGAATCCACATTGCCAGAGTTTGAGGGGAAGTCCTGGACCCCCGGCGGGGCCCTGCCAGAAGAATGAACAAAGCCTGAGTGGAACGGATGCCTTCAGAGCGAGCGATGTAGATCCTCAGAGCTCTCACTAAGTCGGAAGGAAGGCTGGAACAATGATTTCCTGATTGATATGGAAAGACGAGACTACCTTTTGTAAAAAAGGAGACGTGAGGACGGAGAATGGACTTGTCTAAATAAATCCTCAAGCACGAGGGATCCACGGATAGGGCGGCTAGTTCTGAAGCTCGTCTGAACAAAGATATGGCCAAAAGAAAGACCGTCTTCCAGGAGAGGAGCGATAAAGGAACAGATCATAGAGGTTCAAAGGGCAGCTTTTTAAGAGAACTAATGACAAATCCCAGGAATGGACTGGAATACGAACCAGAGAATGCAAATGAGCTATTCCCTGTAAGAAAGTCTGGATATCCTTTCTGCTCGCAAGTTTCCGATGAAAGAATATAGAAAGAGCAGATACCTGACCCTTGAGAGCACTCTAGACAGAACGAATCTGGATGGAGGGAAAACCCTGGATGAGCTCCACATTACATACTTTTGCCAGATCCTATAATAGACCTTAGAGGAAGATGGCTTTCTAGCCGCCAACATAGTAGGTATCGCTGATAACAGTACCCCTCGTCTTCTCAGTATGGTGGACTCAACCAACATGCTGTTGAATGGAGGCGCTGAAGACTTGGATGTTGGAAAGGTCCTTGTAAAAGTAGGTCTGATTGCAGCAGGAGTGACCATGGTTCCCCGACTGACATGGAGAGAAGATCTGAGAACCAAGCCCTCCTTGGCCACAGAGGGGCGATGAGAATTTACTGGAATTTATTCCGTTTTATCTCCTTCAGCATCCTGGGAATCATAGGTGTTGGCGGAAAGATGTAGACCAGGCGGCATTGCCAAGGTACTACCAGAGCATCTACGAAGACCGCCAGAGGATCTCTTGTCTTGGTGCAAAAGGTCGGAACCTTTCTGTTGTCTCGAGAGGCCATCAAGTCGATGTCCGGTGTACCCCATTCTCTGCGTCAGTTCCTCGAACACCTCTGGATGGAAAGCCTATTCTCCTGGATCGAGAGTGACTCGACTGAGGAAATTCGGCCTCCGTGATGAGGACTCCTGGTATGTATATTGCCGACAGTGCTGGTATGTAACATTCTGCCCAGGTTAGAATTCGGTGTGATTCTGCCATCGCCATATCGCTTCTCGTGCCCCCTGATGATTTATATATGCCATAGCCATGGCATTGTCCAACTGTATGCGGATGTTATTTGCCCATGAGAAGTTCTGTCCAGTGAGACAGAGCAAGAAATATTGCTCGTAACTCCAGGACATTGATAGGTAGGTGGGTTTCTTCCTTGGTCCACAGGCCTTGGACTTTGAGAGACACATACCGCTCCCCATCTTTGGAGACTGGTGTCCGTCGTCCCCACCGTCCATGTGGGAAGGCACAGAGTTTTGCCCGCCACTAAGTTGTTCTCCAAGGTCCACCAGGTTAGAGAGGACCGAACCGGATGCGGGAGAAGGATCCAGGATTCCAACGACTGTTGGGATTTGTCCCAACAGTGAAGAAGGTGTCTCTGGAGGGGACGCAGATGGAAAAGTGCGTACAGAACTGCTTCCACCGATGACACCATCTTCCCCACGAGACACATCGCTTGTCGAATTGTGAGTTTCTTGTTGGCCTGAGCCTGGATGGTCAGTCTCTTCAGTGAGGCGATTTTGTCCTGGGGAAGAATGATTTTGTGGATGGCTGTATCAAATAGCATCCCCAGGAAGATCATTCATTTCGAAGGAGTTTTAGAGGACTTCACCCGGCACTGAGAGACATGTTGTTGGGATAACACAAAAGATGCCCCCTTTATTAAGAGGTCATCTAGGTAAGGGAGGATAAAGATTCCCTGAAGACGAAAAAAAGCTGCGTGACAAGTCATGACCTTGGTGAATACCTGAGGCGCTGAAGCTAGGAAGAATGGTAGGGCGGTGAACTGGAAATGCCGGGCACCTGTGACAAATCTGAGGAAACGGTGATGACCAGTCCAGATGGGGATGTGGAGATACACGTCCCGAATATCTAGGGAAGCAAGATAGTCACCTGGTTCGATTGCCAGTATCACTGATCGCAGTGATTCCATCTTGAATATGAATTTTTGCACATAGACATTGAGTGCTTTTAGATCCAAAACTGGACGGAAAGCTCCGTCCTTCTTTCGGTACCAGAAAGAGATTTGAATAGAATCCCCTAAATCTCTGATCTCTTGGGACCGGGGATACGACCCGTGCCTGGAGGAGAGATAGCATACAAATCGTTAAGAGCTTTGCGGCGGCTTGGACATCTTGGAATGCAAGGAAGGAAAGAAATGAGGAGGAGGGGGAAGAGAATTCTATTCAGTAGCCGTTGGTCAACACATCTATAGTCCAGGTGTCTGTGGACGGAAGCTGCCACTCCTTGCAGAAAAACCGAAGGCGACCTCCCACATAATGCGGCAGAAGATAGTCATACCTGTTTGTTTTGTCTCCCCGTTTTAAAGGCTCCTCTTTTGGAAGGCCAGGGAGTAAAGGGTCTTTGTCCCTGACGGGTTGGAAAGGCATTGGTGGCTGTGCACGGTTTGGAGGACGGGAAGCTCTTGAGGGACAAAAGGACGAAGATCGTTGAAATGATGGGCTCTGTTCTGCGGAAGGAAGGTACTTTTACCTCCTGTGGCTTGGGCGATTATCTTCTCCAGTTCGGGCTGAACAGGAGATGCCCCAAGAAGGATAGGTTGGTGAGAGCTTTCTTAGATGCAAGATCTGCTGCCCAGGCTTTGAGCCATAAGGATTGCCTGGCCGCTGTAGCAGCCGCCAATGATCGGGTGATAAGGCGGCTAGATTCTAGGGCTGAGTCCCCGATATATATGGCTGCGTCAGACAACTGTTGTATAATGTCAATGAGGTGGCTGTCAGAGGATTCTTTGGCCACTGCTTGGTATAGTTGGTCTAGCCAGGCTTCCATAGTCTTGGCCACACATGCGGAGGCAAAGGTGGGGCGCAGGGACATGCCAGAAGCTGCAAAGCATGTTCTCAAAAATCCCTCCAGTGGTCTATCTGTGGGATCCTTGAAAGTGGCAGCCTCAGCAAGAGGAATGGCTGTAGCCCTGGAGAGTCTCGCCACTGGGGGGTCGACTGCTGGAGGCATGGACCACCTATCCACGTCTGACTTGGGAAAAGGGAACATTGTTTGAAAATTCCTGGAATGGTGGAATTTCTTTTCTGGAGACGCCCATTCTTCCAAGATGATCTGTTATACTTGATCACAAGAGGGAAAGGTTGCCGTCGTTTTCTTTGGGCGAACAAGGACTTGGATGGGTCTGTTGGTTCAACCGGATATCGGATGTTAAGCACCTGTAAGACTGATCTAATAAGATAGTCATTTGTCTCTGGGGTGAAGGTGGTCTGAACTTCGTGTTCTGAAGTTAAGAAGTCCAATTCTCCTTCTTCCGATTCCTCTCTTTCTTCCACAGAGTTCTCTTCCACTGAAGGGACTACTGGAGTCTCTGAAGATCTAGCAGCTCTTTGCGGCCTAGCTTCCATTCTAACGGAACTGACCGACTGCAGAACCTGGGAGATAGCAGCCGATAATATCGACATAGAGTCTGTCAATGATTTTGCCCAGGCTGGTTTAGACTCCTCGGGGGGGACCCCCGGAGTTTCTCGGAACTAGACCGACCCCGGCGGTGGATTCTGTAGAGAATCAATGGAAGCCCGAAAAGTTTTTGCCCTCTCGGGTTCCTGACTGCTAGGCGCAGACTGGGGGTCTTGGTTTGCACTGCATGGCCCACACAGTGGCCCCAATAGACCTGCTGGCAACTTAGTCTGGCATAAAGCACAAACGTAGGAGATCGCTTTGGCAGATTTGGCTGGTTTTGAACGGGAGGAGGACTTCTCCTTGTTGGACATGACTGACTTTGAAGAAGACAGTAGAAGGGAAAAAATCTACCGGTAGCAGCAAAGCTGGGATGCTGGAGGAGACTTCCGATGCATTCCTACGTGCCCGGAGAGAGAGAGAGAGAGTGTAGCCCGGGAGAAGGAAAAGGAGGAAGTCCCGCTCCCGCCAGCCATCCGGAAGCCGCGATCTCCCCCAGCCTAATTTGCAGAGGTAGGGGGAAGCAGCGGCAGTCCGCTGGTTACCCGCTAAGGCAGAAGGGGGGGTCTGTTCATTTTAGACCCGTTGGTCATGATGGGCAGCCCATCCACGGCATTATCATGAGGATGACCTCTGCTGAATCCTACTCCCACATAGGGAGGCCTGAAATACATCGGCTCCTGCTGCAGTCATGGGATCCAAGAACATCAGTGGAGAGGTCCTTACTCCTGAATCGGACACTTTAAAAAAATTGGAGGAGGCTTCCAGTGCTCAGAGAGTTATAGCTGAGGGGAGGAACAGTGGAGCCTCATTTCCTTCAATTTTTAAAGTGTCCGCTCCTGGGGAAGGTACTTAACCCCCTGCGTTCCTGGGTCCCCCTAAGGCTGTAAGAGAAACAGATATTTCGGGATGACCAACCAATATATCTGTATTTTGGTCAGTCGGACCAAAATATCTGCATGGTCTATGGTCTAATTTAAGGATATAAGAAGTCATCTTGGAGATCTACGTACGGTACATTGTATTGTAAAGAATACTACAAAACTTACCCACAGTCAGACAAAATTGTAGCACATGTACTGCTCCTTCTTGTTTCAGAAAATTCATAAAACGAAATAAAAGGTCTTGCTCTTTTCGAATCTCTTTCAGCTCCAGTTTCAGCACCTTATGATAAAAAAATACACCTTAAATAGACATTAAAAAATGAAAGCTATACTGCACGTGCTGCAAAAAAAGAAACATAATATATTAATTGTCACTAGCCCCAAATGTTTTAAAACTCATGCGGTATGATGGAAGAAAACAAGGGTTACTTACAGAGGGATTCTTGTTTTTGACCTCGGAAAACTTTTGAAGAAAAGAAACAGAGTAGGAAGTTGGTTCAGTTGCTTGTTCAGGCTGTAATAAATAAAACGGATATTAAAATATCGAATAATTTAAAGCACACCTAACAAACATGCTCCTGTTTGCACACACACACAACTTTTGAAACCTTCATAATTAGGTTAAAGGGCATGTCCACCCTTAAACAAAAACAACTTTGTCATGTGTCCGTTACCTACCAACTACCACTATAGTTACATTATTGGATGTATTATTTACTAGATATTTAAGTATAATTATTGCCCCCATTCTGGTCAGTGTAAGCTGACTCCTTCCTCCATGCAGTCAATCAAGGCTGTGACTGCTGACCTCACAACCATTGATTGACTGCTGTCTCCTTGCCTCATGCACATGCTCAAGCTTAAAAAAGCTCATAGAGCAGAGGGAGAAGGAAGATATTTGCCACAATGGAAGAGAACTTATAATTTAATACCTAATTACAAATGCATGTAATAAACTGGTAAAAATAGCAGTTGAGGTTGTGGGCAGTTAACTAACAAGTCACCAGTTTTTTGATTGAAGGTGGACATGCCCTTTAAAAAAAATACAAAAATATACCCGAATACAAGCGCTGCTGTACTTAGAACAGGGCTTTTTTCACTTTAAGGCAGTAGGAGTTGACCTAGATGTACTTCCCTGTGCCTTACACACGCTCCCATACCGCTATAGTAAAGAGTATGCGCTTCCCTGTACCTCATATAGACTCCTGCACCCCTATAATAAAAATCTTGCTGTTCATTTTGACTCACACGCACCTCCAAACCAAATACTATGAGTTAGTCATGTGCCACCCACACACAGCCTGTACCCCCAACTTAACAGCATGTGCTTTATCTGTGCCTCAAACACTCCTGCTGCTAATGGTGGTTCTACACGCCATTCAATTTTGGCTACATTTCTGTCAAATAGAAAAGAACAAAATGGAATTTGTTGTGTGTTGCTTTACAGCCAAAGTTAGATAAACAGTAAATAATAGTAAATTATTTAGAACCTGGTTAAGGACAATCTTATGATTGTACATAATACTCACAGGACTATCATCCATGAAAAGTAGAAGTAATCGGTTCACATTATCCTGGCAGAAAAAAGCCAATTAATCACTGTGCACAGAAAAAAGAAACATGGAGTATGAGCAAAACATTTATAGGGATCCATAAACAAACCTGGTCAATGGACCAAATGAGGTCTACAAAGAAACATTCCTAAATAGGGTTAAAGGGCATCTATAGTGTGAAAATGAATTTTTTTTCTTTCTTTCCATGTGTTCTATAATTCCCCCCAACCACCAGAGTGTCTTCACTTTTTTCAGATTCCCTCTCTGTACTGAGATACACCAGTTAGAAGAATACGTGATTGCATTCCTCTACACCTACTTGGACTATCAATCAAATCCCTGTGATGTGATCCCTCCTCCCTGCTCTGTAATAAATATAGAGATAAGAGCATTAGCAGAGGGAGAGAGTTAGCTTTGATGGTAGATATAAGACTGCACTTGACCCCCCTTCTTAATAGCTTTCACTGATTGATGATGGGTCACAAAGTGAGAGATCGTAAACTGTACTGTTCTCCTTCTTCCGTGTCTCCAGGACATCTTGCTTTCTATTGGCCACTGTGCGTGGGTGTGTTTTTCAGGTTGTTGAACTTTAAACTCCTACTGCACATGATAAGCTTGTCAGTTAGCTGGAGTTGAGACATGGAGGAGGTAACAGAGGGGAGGGGGAGTGCTGCACAGAGATCTGACACCATGGTTAAACAAAGTCACTGACAGAGATAGGATTAAGGCAGCACAGAGTACATGAATTTAACTTTGCAAAGGGGCAATGTGTTTTTTTTATAGATGCCCTTTAAGGAGATTGCACAAAACCAAGAGCAAGAGAACCAAAATAAAAAAAGAGAAAAGGAGAAAAACCAATTGTGAATGTGGAATGAAGTAGAGAAAAAGATTAAAGAGAGAGGGTAAGTTAGGATAAAAACATTGAGTAATGTTATTGGAAGTTAATAAGTAGGTTTAGTAGGGGTAATGCTAAGAAGAGGGGAATGAGAAATGCACAACACTGGTTGTTAGGTTAGCATCAATATTTAAAATCAATTTAAATCAGTTTAAAATCTGACAGAGACTTTGCAGTAACTCACTTGTCATACTTTGCCTTATGGTAGATCGATAGTTGTCTGTGCGTGATACTGTTTTTAAAATAGTAAACTGTTTTTTAAAAAAGTTTGTTTGGAGGTATCCCTACAACAGTGGTGGTGAACCTATAGCATGCGTGCCACAGGTGGCACTCAGAGCCCTTTCTGTGGGCACTCATGCACAGCAGAATTCATTAGAAAGGCAGAGACACATGGGCTTTCTGATAACAACAGATCAAAACAAGTATAGATTCACTCTAGCACACCAAAGCTGGCAATTGCCAATAATCAGTAGATGCAATCCTCCAAACACCCCCTACCCCGGGGTTGATAGAATCCAACCTCAAATCAAACGGAGAGAAGCACACTACATCAGTGTATCAAAATGTACAGTATTGTGCAAACATCATTCAATGTTAATCCACCATCAATTCGATCTACTATATCTGTCTCTGTCAATCTGTTTTGAGTTGTTTGTTCTGAAGTAAACCCTCAGTATTCATGTTTAACTATTGTGTTGGCACTATGCAATATATAATTGGGTTTTGGGCTGCAGTTTGGGCACTCAGTCTCTAAAAGGTTCGCCATCACTGCCCTATAAGGTCAAAATAATAACATGGAATAAAAAAAAAATATTAAAGACACATTTTTTTGATGGAAAATTAATACTGTATATGACATCCTGCTGATTTTAAATTGTTATAAATCAGTGGCGTATCTATGCTAAAAGATTCGGAGCACGGGCCACGGATCTTTCGCTTGGTGCCCCAAATCTTTTTATGTACCTTTTAGAGTGCGGTGCCCCGAATCTCGATTTTCCCCTTTAAATTTCCTGCCGGCGCATAGGGCGACGTTACCATGTCCGGCGGTGCACTGTGATCTATGGGGAGGCTAGGAGGAGGACTCAGTCCTGAGTGCAGTCTGCAGAAGTAGGCGGCGTCACGTTGCCAGTAGGGACTGGGCCTGCCTGGGACACTCGGAGCCTGGGGCTGCCTATAAAGGTATTTGCTCCACCTTTCTTCCTCCTTTTTGGCCGCCAAAAGCAGCAGGGAAGGAAGAGGGGAGCACCACAGGGGCAGGTAAGAACAGAATGGACATTTTGGGAGGATAGAAATTGGAAGGGATTAGGGAAGTTAAAAAAACAAACTTTTATGCTGCCTGGTATTTGATTAATATACATTCGATTATTGTATTGTTGTTGTATTGTTGTATACATAATACCTATGCATTATTGTTATATGAACAGCTTCCAGGAATCCACACGAAAGAATCTTCACAAACACATTTATTCCCATTCCCAATACATAATAATGTATTAAGAATGGGAATAAATGTGTTTGTGCATGTTTTCTTATTTCTTGTGTGTGGATTCATGCAAGCTTCATATCCATTTTGGACCTCCCCTCCACCATTTTACATTGTATTTCCAAAGTCAAAATGGAGGTGTTCTGTGTGAGTCTGCCTGCCATGTGGCTGCCTAATCTGTTCTGCTTTTAATAACTGGTTATGCAAAATAAACAATAAATTGAATGAGGTTACACATATTACTTTGTTCATAACTTCATAATGTAAATTGTTTGAAAACCCAACTCCTTGAAACCTATGGCTTTATGCTGCAGCCAAGGAATGCTGGGAGTTGTAACTTTCAAAACATATGTCGTGCAGCAGGTTAGACATTATCAGGCTTATTTATAGTCTTTATCACTAACATTGGTGCTAATTTTGAACCAATCAGATCTTAGCTTTCAAATAGTAAGTAACATCTAATCGGTTGGGGCAAAATTAAGCACCACCAGTTTTAAGTATAACTCTTGGTAAATAAGTCTGTAAGTATTCGATGGGCGTGGTTAATTAAGGACATGGCAGGGATGTGACCTAAAAATTTGTGTCGCGCTACTCGCGGTGAAAGGTGCCCATTGCAGCTCCGGATCTTTCACAGCTCTAGATACGCCCGTTTTAAATGTTGATACAAACATATTAACCAGTGTAATGCATTTCTCTTACTTACCTTCTCATATCTTACCACACCCCTACACTCTCCCACAAATTTCCCCCCTTCTCTCTCTTCCCTGTTTTTATTGGTGCTTCCTTATTCCTTATAACCATTTGCATCCAGCACTATGGACATAAATCCATTAGGATTTACTTTGCATAGCATGTGCAATTTTTTAAATACAATTTAGTTAAATGATTGATATTACCCATTTTCCTCCTTTAAAATGGACCCAAATGGCAAGAAACTTTATACAAAAACATTATCCACAAGATAACACTGTCATTGTGCTCCAAAAGTGATGCATACATACTGGGTCGGCAAGGAAGTCCATGGAGGGTAGGAACACTGAACCAGACAAAATTTCTCTAACCAACAAGGTTAGGGGTCTGAAAAATAAATTTGAAACAAGATGATTGCAAATAACTGCATTACCAGTTTGAATCATTTTCAAAGAAATATAATAATCTACGATTTAGTAGCAATTATGTAAAAAATTAAATAGACATTTTATGCTTTAAAGGAAATCAAAAGTAATATCCTGATGCTTCAGTAAAATTCCTTCCTTAGTCAACAAAAGTACTAGGGAAAAAGAATACACCCCAGTACTTTTCCTCTGCTGGGGCGAGGATGGCTGGAGTGACCTACAGGGGCGTATGATAATTCTTAATGGTCACATCCAATCTACACATCTTCATAATCAATGTGTATGCTCTTTACATGTCCCAAATATCATTTTAGAGTACAGGATCCTGACACGGGCCACAGGGATCATTTTAATGTTATGGTGACCCCAAAAATGAACAGGTCAGACTCATCCAAAGGGAAAACTTCAAAACACACACAACAAGCCCTCCTTACTCTATTAAAGGGCCTGTCCACCCCCAAAATGACATTTGATATTCTTATAGAGCAGCCACCAAAGAGCGTTTACACTGCTCAGAACGGCACACAAAGCTAGTTCTTCACAACGATCCCTGCTGGCAATTTGCTGAGAGCAGGGAAAGCTCAGAGCTTTCACGCATGCTGTAATAAAGAGTGCAAGAAAGCAATTAAATAAGCTAAAATAGAAAATGAAATACAGATTGCCGAACAAAGCAAGTCCAACCGCAAAATGTTTTTTTAGTATATAAATGATAAAAAGATGAGGACTGAGAATGTGGGACCATTAAATAATAGGGCTGGGATGGTTGTCGAGGTTGCCAAAACAGCTAATCTGCTAAACCGTTTTTTTTACATCGGTTTTCACTGTTGAGAATCCTAGTCCTTACAGCAGGAATTGTAATAATATGCAGGGGAGAAATAAGGAGTATTAACATTGGCTGACCGAGGATATGGTACAGAAACAATTAGACAAAGTTAATATCAATTAAGCCCCAGGACCAGATGGATTGCATCCTCGGATTTTAAAAGAGCTTAGTTCAGTTCTATCGAGACCACTGTTTCTCATCTTTTCAGATTCACTTTGGTCTGGGGATGTGCCGCTGGATTGGAAAAAAGCCAATGTAATAACAATATTCAAAAAAGGTAGTTGTTCATAGCCTGTAACTATAGACCTGTAAGCCTAACATCAGTGGTAGGGAAGGTGATAGAAACTTTGTTACGGGATCATATCCTTGACTTTGTGTCCAGAGCTCATCTTTGCGAAAGCGTTTGATACTGTGCCACATAGGCGATTAATGTATAAACTGAGGACTGTTGGCCTTGAAGAAAACAATTGTGCATGGATAGAGAATTGGTTATTGGATGGCAAACAGAGAGTGGTGGTAAATGAAGCTACATCTATGTGGGCTAAAGTTCTAAGAAGAGCTCAAGGTTCTGTACTGGGGCCCCTTTTGTTTAATCTGTTTATAAATGACTTAGAAGGGGGCATTGAGAGCAAGGTCTCAGTGTTTGCTGATGACACTAAACTATGCAGAGCTTTGGAAACTTCAAATGATGTGCAAGTGTTGAAAGCAGACGTAGATAGATTATCAAAATGGGCAGCAGAATGGCAGATGAGATTCAATGTTGATAAATGTAAGGTGATGTATTTGGGAATTAATAATCCCTGTGCCACCTACACCATAAATAACTCTGTGTTAAGTGCATCTGTAATGTAAAAAGATTTGGGGGTTCTGGTAAATAACAGACTTAGCTGAAGCAAACAATGCCAGGCAGCAGCGGCTAGAGCTAGCAAGATATTGGCTTATATAAAGAAAGGAATAAATTCAAGAGAGAAAGATATTGTTCTCCCTCTTTACAAGGCACTGGTAAGGCCTTATTTGGAATATGCAGTGCAGTTTTGGAATCCCATATACAAAAGGGACATCTTGGAAATGGAAGCAGCTCAGAGAAGGGCAACTAAATTAATAAGGGGAATAGAGGGGCTTGAATATCCAGGCAGATTAGACAAGTTAGGGCTGTTTACATTGGAGAAGCAACGTTTGCGTGGGGATATGATTTTTACTTTATACAAATATATTAATAGGCCATACAATGAACTCTCTGGTGCATTGTTGAACTCGTGGACATCCTTTAAGGTTGGAAGAAAAGTTTCAACTTCAGGTTAAGAAAGGTTTCTTTACAGTGAGAACGGTGAAACTGTAGAACTTCCAGCAGATGTGGTAATGGCAAGTTCATTAAATTGCTTTAAAAAAGGCCTGGATAAGTCTCTAAAACTAAAAAATATTGAGAATTACTGGTATTAATACATATAGGTCTGGTTGATCCAGGGATACTTTCCGATTGTCGTTTGGAGTCAGTAAGGATTCCCCCCATTTTTAGCTTTTTTTTTTTGCCTTCCTCTGGATCAGCTGTTAGGTAGGGTTAAAAAAAAAAAAAAAAAAGGAGGGTGACATCATATAGTATCTGATGCAGGGACTGGGCTGAATAATTAGCTTTTTTGGACAGTGTGAGTATAACAATCTTAAGAGTTTTCTGGGCTTCCTTATCAGAATATCAAATGTAATTTTGGAAGAGGACATGTTCAATAAAACTTTGCAACTTATATGATTGTTGGAGACTAGTTAATGCGTGTATTACTCCCAGGTTCAAAAAATATTCACTACATTGGATTATGTATATGAGTCTGGGAGTCAGTCACATAATGTGCAGTGTAAGCCCCCCCCCCCCCAAAAAAAAACCCTCCACCCTTTATACTGCTGTAATTTTGGACTGTAGCTAGATTCATGATCCATGAGTCATTTTGAAGGTAAGATAGGAGTGTGCTCTTTAAAATAAAGATCACTTTAGGTATAATAAACCAGATACTATGTTGCCTAAAAATGAAGTTCTTTCATTATTACGGCATAAATTTAGAGGCAAAAATTAACCAATGATTTAGAGAATAAAAATAGGTCTCACCTCATGTTTTAATTAAAACAAATTGTGTCACTTAATTCTTTGTATTTAAAAGTACCTAAAGAAAGTCTATACTGTTTTTGTTTTAAAAAAAAAATTTTACTCACCGTAAAATAACTTTCCCCAAAGCCAGCAAGGGGACCCAGGACACGCAGGGGTTAAGTGAAACACTTTCAGGAGAAGACACATAGAGGTTAAAAAGAGGTTCCAGTGCTCCTCCCTCCTTATATACCAATGCACCGAAAGCCTCCCTCAGTTTTGTTTCAGAGAGGAAGCAAAAGGAGTTGAAAATAAGTAACAGTAAACAAGACAAAAACACATTAACAAACACATGAAAAAACAAA
The DNA here is from genome assembly GCA_019447015.1 of Hymenochirus boettgeri. Lineage (NCBI taxonomy): Eukaryota > Metazoa > Chordata > Amphibia > Anura > Pipidae > Hymenochirus > Hymenochirus boettgeri. The sequence continues at coordinate 159,495,759 of CM033473.1, read as the reverse complement.
GCCAAATAGCTAAACTGGTCATGCCTGGGTCCCCGAATGGCTTCAGAGAAAAAAATTCCCTTTTCTTCTAAAGCAAGTCAGGGGGGACCCAGGACACGCAGGGGACGTCCGTAAGTCCCACTCATCAATAAAGGAGGGCAGTAACAAAATCTACTCCTCTGCTGCTTGCAGAACAGATCTGCCAAGAGCAGCTTCTGAAGAAGCTACAACATGGAGTATGTAAGAAAGTAATGACATCTCGTTTGAAAGCTAGATGTTTGTGAAAAAAAGATCAGAACCTTTAAAGAACTGAGGGACAGTACTTTATCTAGACCAGACTGTAAGAATCGAATAAGTTGAAAATGAACAAAGCAGTTTGAGAGGAAACCTCTGGAATTAGACCAGGATATGTACCTCTGCCAGATTCTGAGATATATTCTAGGATTCCTGGCCACCAGCATTGTTGAGACTACTGTCGAAGGGAAACCTCTCCTCCTCAATAGCGTGGATTCAAAAGCCACACCACTAAATTTAGACGTTGAAGCTCCAGATGATGGAGAGGTCCCTTAGGTCTGGTAGCAGAAAGGGTGGTCCCACCGTCAAGCCAAGAAGGTTTGAGTACCACGAGTGATACGGCCACTGGGAGCCACCAAGGTCACTGGGACACCCTCAATCTTAACCTTCTTCAGCATTCTTGGAATCATGGCTATTGGGGGAAATGCGTAGAGCAGGCAAAAGGACCACCAGACCACTAAAGCATGTATCAGTAGTGCCTGTGGATCCCTTGCTTTGGAACAGAAGGCCTGAATCTTGCAATTGTTCTGAGATGCCATAATGTCTATGTCTGGCATTCCCCACTTGAGAACCAGCTCCTCGAAGAATCCCTGGTGCAGGGCCAATTCTCCGGGTCCAAATAGTGTTAGCTGAGAAAGTCAGCCCTGTCGCTCAGGACTCCCGGGATATGAATTGCTAAGAGAGTTGGTAAATGTTGTCCTGCCCAGGATAGAATTAAATAAACCTGCACCATGGCCATCTTGCCCCTTGGATAGGCCATAGCCGTGTCGTTGTCTGATTGGATTCAAACACACTTTTTGGAAAGCAGGGGTGTCCAAAAGTAGAGAGCTGTAAAGATTGCTCTGAGCTCCAATGCACTGATGGGCAGGCTGGTTTCTTCCAGGGACCACAGTCCCTGGGCCTGATTGGAGTCGAACAGTGCACCCCAGCCCTGAAGACTCGCATCCGTGGACACAACCGCCCAGGGTGTAAAGCAGAGTAATTGCCTTGCCCTCAGGTTGGCAACCAGAGTCTACCAAGAAAGGGATTTCCAAATGTGCAGTGGAAGCAAATTTGAGGAATCAATGATGTTTCGGCCAGATCGGTTTGTGCAGATATGCATCTTGAAAATCTAGGAAAGCTAAAACGTCTCCCTGCTCTATAGCCAAGATAACCAATCTGAGAGATTCCATTTTGAAGTGCTGCGTTTTTACATAAACATTAAGAGCCTTCATGACTGTGTATGAGCCGTCCTTCTTGGGGACTTGGAATAGATTGGATTAAAAACCTGCAAATGTCTTGTCCCGTGGGATTGGAACAATCACCTGTGTTTTTTTCAGGGACTGGATGATCAAATTCAAGGCCTTCCGCTGTTCGGGCGTCTTGGGGACCCTGGAGGGAAAGAAGCGGGTTCGATGAAGAGACAACAAGTCTATCTTGCACCCTTGAGAGATTACATTTAGGGTCCAAGAATCCGTGGAAGGAAGCACTCACTGTTGGAGGAAAAAGCGCAGAAGGCCTCCCACTAGAGATGGAGGAGGATATTCAGGTTGGCCTGGATTTGGTGTCAGGGGGATTGTTTGAGCCCTGTGTCTGTTTGCCCAGGATCCCCCCAATTTGGGGGCAGGCCGAAAGGATGGAGCGGAGGGAGGAGTCCTGTTGAAGTCTGTAGGACCGAAAAGGGCGAAAGGAGGAAGGTTGTCAAAAAACTTAGTGTCTGTGTGTGTGCGATTTTGAGGGAGAGAGGTACCTTTTGCCTCCTGTAGCTTGAGCAATTATTTTGTCTAGTTCTGGACCAAATAGTAATCCACCTAAGGTTTATCAGGGCTTTCTTGGAGGCTGGGTTGGCTGCCCATGATCTTAGTCAAAGTGTGCGCTGATGGTTGCCGCTGATGAGCGAGCTATCAAGCTTCCCGGCTCCAGAGCGGCGTCTCCCAAGTAGATAACCGCACCGCGTCAGACAGTTGCTGAATGAAATCCAGGAAGGCTACTCTATTAGGATCTTCGTGGGATTCCTAGTAAAGTTGAATTACCCAGACTTCCATTGCCTTGCTGCAGCGAAGGTAGGACGCAAGGCTGCTCCGGCCTTCGAAAAAGAAGTCTTTACGAGTACTTCCATTCGACGGTCTGTGGAACCGCCTCTGACAGGGGGATCCACCACAGGAGGTATTGACCAGCGATCTTTGTCCGCTTTTGGAAAGGGGACCATATTCTGGAACTGTAGGTTTAGTTGGAAACGTCTTTCTGGAGCTGACCACTCCTGAAGAATAATTTGGTCCAATTGGACGCAAGAGGAAGTGTTCCTCTTAGGGCATCCAAATAAGGGCTTTGAGGTCCCTGTAGGCACCTCAGGATCATTAATGTTGAGGGCCTGCAAAACGTCTTTATAAAGGAAATCAACCAGACTCTGCCATGAATGCAGACTGAGGCTCTATTTCAACCACCTCGAAATCAGGTTTACCTTCTTCTGCCTCCATCCTCTCCGTAAAGAACTGCGGAAGTAGATTGGACAGTAGCAGGCTCTGTGGGATATCCAGTCTGCCTAACCGGACCTAGGTCAGTTTCTGGTGATGACCTTGACTGTAGGACCTGGCAGATATTGATGAGGTCCCTGAGGAGCTGAGGACACCGTAGACCCCATAGCCAGATTCCTAAGGGAATCAAAGGATTCTCGAAGATTTTGGGCCCAAAATTTTACTCCACTTTGTATGAGTCGCACAGTGGAGTAAAGTGGCTGACCTGGCAAGTATTGCACTTATTAACCGAGGCGCCTTTTGAGGCCTTAGAGTAGGGTGGGGCACCTCCTTAGAAGACATATTGAAAAAGCAGAAAGAAGAGAAAATAAAAAATATATATATTTTTTTTAAAACTAATTTAAAGAGCGGAGCTCAGAAGAGGTATGCTTGAGAAGGAACCTGTCAACAATTCCCAAGAAGGCTAGGATATAACAAACTCCTCATTTAGAAAAGGAAAGAAAAGAGGCAAGAAGCAGAAGAAAAAAACAGACTTATCTGAGAGGGCAGCCAGGCAAGGTAGATCCGACCAGGAGGAGGGAGAAAAACAAACCACCAGTGACAGGAAAAGAGGAAATGGCTGCCAGAGAACCTCAAGGGAAGGAGGACGAAGTCCTAACCAATTAGGATCCAGGAGCCTCTACAGTGCGGGAAGCCAGGGTAAGTAGCTGGGTTCCTAAAAACGGAGGGGGAAGGTCAGTGTAAATAACTGTTACAGTGCTATACACATACCCCCTCCATGGTCACAAGTAGGGAGATTCTCGCTCTTGTGGTGGTTAACAGTTGTGGGACGTACAACAGATTGTAATTCCGAACGTGCAGGATAGAGTCCAACTCCTGAAATGGACAATTAAAAAAAATGAGGGAGGCTTACGGTGCACTGGTATTTACTGTAAGGAAGGAGGGAGGAGCACCGAACCTCTTTTTAACCTCTAAGTGTCTGCTACTGGAGGTGGCTTACTTAACCCCTGCGTGTCCCGGGTCCCTCTGAATGACTAAAGGAGTAATTAGATTTTAAGGACTGCAGAGGTACCAGTTTAAGGGGGCACTTGAATTGTTAAAGGGCATGTTTACCCTAAAAAAAAATGGTCAAATGTTGGATAACTGCCCCAACTGATATATATTTAGCAGATTATTAGATGTATTATTTAACAGATATTTAGGTATAATTATTGTCTCCATTCTGGCAGAGTAAGATGGCTTTTTCCTCCATGCAGTCTATTAAGGCTGCGACTGCTGACAACACATCCAATGACTGATTGCTGTTTCTCCAGCTGCCTCCACTGTACATACATTAAGCAGAGGGAGGAGGCAGATACCTTTGCCAAAACAGAAGATAACTTAAAGGGCATGACCACCCCCAAAATGACATTCATATTCTGATAGAGAAGCCCCCCAAACCCTACAATTCTTATATTCACACTGCCCAAAACTGCACACAAAGCTAATTTATACACCCCGATCCCCACATCAGATACTAGCAAACTCCTTTCACTTTCTGGTTCAATGGAAGCCATAGCCATAATGTATGATGTCATGGCCAAAGACTAATCAGTAACCTGAAGGCTTGTTCATTGAGAGTGGTGGAAATCTCATCTGAGCATGTGTGAAAGCTTTCACCTTTCCCTGCTCTCAGCAAATTGCCTGCAGGGATTATTCTGAATATGTAGCTAAGTGTGTGGTTCTGGTGAGACCACAAAAATCTTAAGGTTTCAGAGGCTTCTCTAACAGAATATCAAATGTGATTTTGGGGGTGGACATGCCCTTAAAGTATCTGTTTACATTATAAAATACATTAAATCAACTGGTATAAATAGCAGTAAGGAATGCGGACAGAAAACACAGGTCACCAGGGCATGCACTTTAATAGGAAGTAGTAAATGTTACATTTCTGTGTAAATATAAGGTCTCATCAAGAAGAAAGGCAGTAGGCTCCTCGTCTTCCAGTGCTCACGTGCAGGCACGAATGCTTAACACAAAGGTGAAATCATGGAGGTCAAAAAGCAAATAAATTATAATGCAATAGGTGATTTGTGCAGTATACACAACATGCTTTGTGATAAATAACCCTTTCTCAACTGTACTAAACCTGCAGGTGACTGTTACTTTGCAAAGTCAATGATTTGAATCTAAATACTGTATGACACCTACCTGCTATCTGTTGATTTGGGGGGGAGAATATACGGGAAAAGAATCTCTGTAAGTTTTCTGAGGTAAAAAAGTTCATCTCTACGGCTCCTTAAGGCAACATGAAGATCAGGTCCATACTCCTCTATGGCAGCCTGCTGCAAATATTCAGAGTTTTTTACTAAATGGAAAAAAACATTATAATTATATTACCACTATACAGTAATACTCAATACCATTTTCTAAAAAAAAAGGGGGGGGGTGTTTAAAGACATTTTTTGATGAAATGTTACTAATTGCCTTTCTTGGATAAAGTTATAATTTCCATTTTGCAGACTTCTTTTTAAGTCTGCTGGATTTACCCTGTTTCATACTATTATTATTTTCCAGCTCTAAATTAAATTTAGATTTATATCCAGCTAACCCCAAACCCCAGTTTCGCATTATAGAAAAAGATGCCCCTGAATGGACTTACCTGACCTGGTCCCTCTCCACCTGAGTACCGCCTCCCAATGCTGTTGCGAGCTTGTTTCTAGCAGGAACAGAAGCAGTGAGGTGCTTCCTGGTCACAGCTGTCGGGTAAATCGAGGTGTGATGTAACTGACAGCCGTGACCAGGAATTAGCACGGCAGATCGGCGAGGGTCCAGGTCAGATAATTCCATTCAGGAGCAACTTTGGAAGTTTTCTATAATGCGAAACTGGCGTTTGGGGGGTAGCTTGACAAATATAAAAAAGTTTTTTAAAGCTGGACATGCCATTTAAAAAGGAACTTAATTTTCTTTTAATCCTAATGTGGATGCTTTTCTACCCAGAAAATATAAACATTGTAATATACTTTTCTAGTAAGTTGCATTTACATACATGTAACCAGTATATTTTGTAACTAAGAAGGCTTCCATGTTGTAGAATATAAGACAAAGAGTGCACTACCTTTTTAAAGGGGATAGCTACGTAGATTACTACGGTGCTAGTGGGGACAACATAAATGCTAAATTACTGAAAATATGGAACTGAAGAACCATATCCTAAAGAATCCCCAATGAACCAGCACTTAGCCTTGTAACCCCAGAGTAAAAACTATATCCACCTTTATTGTACAAAAATATCAAAAGTAAACATACACATAATAAAACATTAGTAATGTACAGTATTATATAAATGAGTTAACCAGAGTTAAAAAGTGCCCCAACAGAGTGAAGCCTCTTAGTCTAGGTGGACGGGGCTTCCCCCATCTACCCTTTAGCCAGCAGTCACTTACACCAATAAATCAAAATTGTTCCACAAAGTTCACAGGTGGTGTCTCTCACCCACACACCTCTTTTTGCAAGTCCCGATAACTGTGAGCAGGAATCCCAACCAAATTCAGACTCCGACACACCAAAGTCACTCCCGTGGAGAAAACACCATCCAACCGGGACTTACACCAACCAAGAACTGTACTTGCCTACGGGACCCACCAGGCTGTGTGGCTCTGATGGTTCCTCACCCAGTCCTACATACAGTTCCGGCTCCGTGGTGGATGGAAACAATCCGCAAGACAAACAAGCAAACAATCCGCAAGAGGGATCCTACATCACGTGAGGAAGTTCCAAGTGACTGCGTCCACAGTTAGACCAGATCTGCTTCACTACAGCTGAGGCGCCATACTGACGCGCGTTTCGTCTGCTCGGGACTCCGTCCCGAGCGGACAAAATGTTTGTGCTGCTACTGGGCTGGAAAGAGGTTTCACTTGTCTTTTAAGGTACACTTAGTGTTCACATTTGTTGTTTTT
>CM033473.1:159434095-159481595 GCA_019447015.1 Hymenochirus boettgeri | reverse complement strand
GTCTGCGTTCTCTTGTTGTCGTCTCTTGTCTGTCTGTCTTCTGTCTGTCTGTTCTCGTCTGTCCTGTCTCTCTGTCTGCTCGTCTCTCTGTCTGTCTCTTGTCTGTCCTTTCTTGTCTGTGTTCTGTGTCCGTCTCTGTCTGTCTGTCTCCTGTCTGTCTGTTCTCTGTCTGTCTGTCGTCTCTGTCTCTCTCTGTCTGTCTGTCGTCTCTGTCTGTCTGTTTCTGTCTGTCTCATCTGTTGTTGTCTCTCTGTCTGTCTCTCTGTCTGTCTCTCTGTCTGGATCTCGTCTGTCTCTCTGTCTCTTCTCTCTGTCTCTCTGTCTCTCTGTCTGTTCTTGTCTATCTGTCTATGTCTCTCTGTCTGTCTCTGTCTCTCTGATGTCTGTCTCTTGTCTCGTCTCTATGTCTTATGTAGCTATGTATGATGTCATCTATGTATAGTATGTGTCTATCTGTAGGTCTGTAAGCGTCTGTCTATCTGTATTGATCTGATATACTGGATATATGATGAGAGTAGCTCTGGATCTCTATATAGAGAAGGGGAGAGAGCGAGAGTATCACAATCTCCATGATATATTTATAATATATGTTAATATGTTATATATATATGTATCTATATAGTATCTAATATATATATGGTATATATATATGTATATATATATATATGTATATATATCGTGTATATCTAATATGTATCTATGTATGTATGGATATATGTATGTCATCGTATATATGTATGATGTATATATGTATGTTGTCTATATGTCTGTATGTATATATGTATGTAGTATATGCTGTAGTTTATATGTATGTATGTACTAATGTATGTATGTATATATAGTATGTATGTATATAGTATGTGTATGTATTATATGTATGGATAGTCATTATGTATGTTATAGTATCGTATTTACTATGTATGTATGTTAGGTATGGATGAATATGTTGTCTGTATATGTATGTATGTATATAGTATGGTATGTTGTAGTATGTATCATTGTATGTATATATGGTTGTACTGTATAGTAGTATTATGTAGGTTAGGTATGTACTGTAGTATATGTATTATGTATATGTATGTATGTATATGGTTGTATATCGTCGTATATCTGTATGTATGTATGTATAATGTATGTATGTTGTATATATGTATGATGGTATGTAATACTATGTATGTATGCTGTTTATTGTCTATATGTTAGCTGTTGTATGTAGTTGTATAGATATATGTATATATATTATATTATACTATATTATATGTATATGTATATATAGTATATACTTATATATAAATATGTAATTATATGGTCTATATATAGATATCTAATGTATATATATATTATCGGTATCTATACTATATCTGATATATATATATATATGTATGGCTATATAGTATATATATAGTATGGTCTATATCTATCATTAGTATTTTATGATATAGAGGTGTATCTCTGTATGTATGTAGGTATATATGTATATATGTATTGTATGTTATATTATGTATGTATTATGTCTATGTATGTATCATATGCTGTATTGTACTGTCATATACTGTCTGTATGTTATCTGTATTGTATGTATATATGTAGTATGATATAGTACTATAGATCTGTATGTCTATATAGTTGTATATATATTGTATCTGTTGAGTAATAGTACCGCTTATTATGTATATCGTAGTTATATGTATGTTGTTATTATGTATGTTATTTCTAGTAAGTATCTGTATGATATAGGTTATGTCATACTATGTAGAATATCTTATGTATGTTTCTAGTTCATGATGTTATACTATTTTGTATTTGTTTTAATGTGATGAGTCATTTGATTTAACTTGTTGTCATATGTATGTCTGTTGTATATAGGTATGTCTGTAGTATATGTATGTGATTGTTGTAATTGTATGTCTGTTAGGTATGTATATTGTATATGAGTATTTGTATATGTCTATTATGTATGTTGTATACGTCTGTAACTGTTATTTGTAGTATAGTATGGATATACTATGTAGGTATGGTATATGTATGATCTTCGTCTAATTGTATGTATAGCTTTATTGTTGTATGTATTGTTATGTATGTATTGGATCTATTGTATTATATAATGCGTATGGTTGCTATATGTATCGTTACTGTATATTATCTATGATATTTGGTATGTAGTATATTGTATGTATTTGTTAGTATTGTATGTATGTATTGATCTATTTGCTTGTAGGATTGTAATGGTGTATGTTGTTATACACGGTATGTATGTTATATTGTATGTCATGAGTCTTGTATCTATGTTTGTGTATAAAAAGTAGTTACTCATGTTGTTGTGTATGTATATGTATGTAGTGTATGTATATGTATGTTAATGTATGTATATGTATGTATGTATGATCTATGTATGTCTGTCTCCTATGTCGTCTTCTGGATCTCTTGTTAGGGATGTATACGCTGTTATGTCTCCTGCGGTAGTCATTCTCTGTCTGGTGTCGTGGTCTGATGTCTTTTGGTCGGTGTCTGTATCTGTCTGTCGGTCGTTCTCTGTATGTTCGTAGGTCTTAGTATGTATGTGTCGGTGATACGTTGGTTTGTACTCTGTCTGTGTCTTGTTCTGTCTGCCAGGGGTTTATGTATTAGGGTCTGTGTCTTGTCCTGTATGTGTCTGTCTGTGGTGTTATGGTTGTCTGTGTCTGTCTGTCTCGTTTGTATGTGGTCTGTTTGTATTGTCTGTTCTGTTATTGTCGGTCTGTTATGTGTCGGTCTGTTCTGGTTTGTTGGTATGTCGTGTGTCTGTCTCGTATGTGTAACTGTAGGTTATGTTGTCTGTAGGTCTGTGTAGGTCCTGTCGGTGTCTGTATGTCTGTAGGTCTGGTCTGGTATGTGTCTGTCGGTCTGTGTAGGTCCGTATGTTGTTAGTCTGTCTGTGTCTTTCTGTTGTCTATGTGTCTGTTGGTCTGTGTATGTAGTCTGTGATATGTTATTTGTCTGTTTGCTCAGTCGTTGTGTCTGTCTGTCTGTGTCCCTGTATGTCTGTGTCGGTCTGTTGTGTCGTTGTCTGTCTAATGTCTGTCTGTCTCTGTCGCTATGTCTGTCTCTGTCGTCTGTCTATGGTCGTGTATGTCTCGTATGTAATGTATCGTCTGTAGTCTCTGTCTGTCTGTCTCTGTCTGTATGTTCTCTGTCTGTCGTCTATGTCTGTCGTCTCTGGCTGTTGTCGTCTGTCTGTATCTGTCTGTCGGTCTCTGTCATGTCTGCTATGTATGTCTGTATTGTATGTCTGTCTACATGTCTGTCTGTCTCTGGGGGGGTATGCTCTGTATAGTCTGTCTGTCTATGTATGTATGTCTCGTTCTGTCTGTCTCTGGTATGTCTGTATCTGTCTGTCTGTCTATGTCGTCATCTTGTCTGTCTCGGTTCTTGTATGTCTATGTCTGTCTTGTATGTGTTCGGTCTCTCTGTCTGTCTCTCTCTAGGTCTCCCTCTCTCTGTTCCTCTCTCTCTGTCTCTCCCCTCGGTCTTTCTCTGTCTCTATCTATGTCTACTTCTCCTCTGTCCCTCTCCCTCTGTCCCTCTCCCTCTGTCCCTCTCCCTCTGTCCCTCTCCCTCTGTCCCTCTCCCTCTGTCCCTCTCCCTCTGTCCCTCTCCCTCTGTCCCTCTCCGTCTGTCCCTCTCCGTCTGTCTCTGTCTGTCTCTCTCTCTCTCTGTCTCTCTCTCTCTCTCTGTCTCTCTCTCTCTCTCTGTCTCTTTCTCCTGTCCTGTTAGCAGCAGTGCTCACAATGATCAGCTTCCAGGTTAGTACTACTATTATAAATTGTCACATTACTGTAATAGTGGCCAACTGTATTCTAGCAGCCAATAGGAATACCCCATATTAAACAAGCACCAGGTTCCTCCTTACTGCCGCATGTGTGTAAACTACAGCATCTAACAAAGCCCTTCCACATTGGTCGGAATCCAGGTAAAAGCCAATAGTGTTCCGTTTAACTGGGAGAGAAGGCATTGCCTATAGAAATGGTGGGCGATGCCTGATGTTGCTAGGTATTGAGACGCTGCCTGTTCCTGCTTGAGAGCCCTGGGGGTTAGCTGGAGGAGGGAGTTAATGTGCGTACAGTATTGTATGTATACAACTTGACAGCACCTGGTCTGGGGCTCCAAGTGCTGATGGAAGCCCCGCGGAGCCTCCCAACACTCGCGGCAGGGCCTGGGAGCCTGGTTTTCGGCCGCGAACAACCGCAAACACCCCCTGGAAGACAGAACTACCGGAAAAGGCTCCAAGTGCCGCGGAGCCTCCCAACACTCGCGGCGGGGCCTGGGAGCCTGGTTTTCGGCCGCGAACAACCGCAAACACCCCCTGGAAGTTGGAACTACCAGGAAGAGCTCCAAGTGCCGCGGGAAGTCCCACGGGAGCCTCCCAACACTCGCGGCGGGGCCTGGGAGCCTGGTTTTCGGCCGCGTACAACCGCAAACTACCCCTGGAAGACGGAACTACCGGGAAGGGCTCCAAGTGCCACCGGAGGAAGCCCCGCGGAGCCTCCCAACACTCGTGGCGGGGCCTGGTTTTCAGCCGCAACCTACCCCTGGAAGACGGAACTACCGGGAAAGGCTCCAAGTGCCAAGGGAAGTTATCATTAGGTAAAAACGTATCTTAAACATAATAATTACACTACAAAAATAACAGCATTATTACTTAATATATGTCATTCTTAGATAGGACTACCCTAATATGGAGGGCCTTGTAAGTGGCGGACAGCTTACACATATATTTTAATAAATATATGTAACTAACACTCCAGCAAATTAAACTATATAAAATTAACACATAAAAAACCTACTGTGCACCAACGGGCACACTTTTGCTAGTATAAATTATATAAATAGAAGTACTAGAGCCTTGCCAAAAGAGAAAAGGAGGTCCCTGCCCTGTAGAGCTTAAAATCTACTTAGGTGGGTAACATACAGATACAAAGGAATGGGTGTAAGTGCTGGAGTGAGACAGCAGTGCAAATAAAACAATCATATCATATACTGTGTTGGTTACCAGATAGGCAAGATATAAGGCTAGATTTAAACATGCTAATTGAGGTTTCTTGACGTAGAGAAAGGGGAATAAAATTCCAGAGGATGGGGGCCACAAGAGAGAAGGGTTTAAAGCATGGGTACACAAGATGAGATATTTCGGTCCGATCGACCGATAGTTCAGTGTATTGGCCGATCAGACCGAAATTATCGCATCCGAATGCTCCCATGTCCGTCCGACCGTTCGTCCAAATCGGACGAAAGGACGATCGGACATCGTTGGAAAACCGCGTCCGATCGTGCAGTCCTCTATGGACCGCGCGATCGGTCACAGTAACTATCGGACGCGGCTGCTTTTGCCGCAACCGACAGTCCTTCCTCCTGGCCGACCGGTGGAAAGTATCGAACGGTCGGTCAGGAGGAAAAAATCGCTAGGTGTGTACCTAGCTTAAGGTGAGAGGAATAAGTAGTGGGGGGTCTGTATAGGAGATGATTCTGTGATGATCCTAGGATGCGGGCAGGAACATATAGGGACACAGAGGTGCACAGAGTGAAGGGATTTAAAGGTTAGGGAAAGGATTTTGTATGCAATGCGTTGTTAAGCGGGAAGCCAGGCTGTTGTCCGGCACAGAGGAGATTTGAGATCCTGTTTATTAGAGAGCAAAACAATACGTGTAGCAGAGTTTAGTATGGACTGAATGAACTGATGAGGAGAGTGTGAAGGAGGAAGACCAGTAAGTAGTAGGTTACAGAAGTCCAGGCGCGATAGGATGAAAGCATGCGTAAGTATAGCGGTGGTCAGGATAGAAAGCAACCTGTGGATTTTCACTATATTGCGAAGGAAAAAGCAGCAGATTTTAGAAACATAGTTAATGCGATTAGCAAAGGAGAGAGGAGTCAATAATAAACCCTAGGCAGTGTGCCGACGGACAGGGAAAATGTTTTTCGGTTTCTAATTGATCCACTTAGAAAGACATGACAAATCAAACTAATCTGCAGTTTTGTGGCTTAATATTTAAATACACATGTGCAATGTGGGCCAGCCAAAGCATCATGAATTTTGCCAGGTGTCATTGGGGATCCCGGCGGATCAACAAACGACGCCTGACAGGTGCCATACAAGCGATATGTGGTTATGTGATTGACTCCTTAAATTATCCCCACCTTTTTGCCTTGCCTTTGCAATTATTTCAATATGTTTCATAGCAGCTTTCAACAGTTTCTGTGTTATAACTGATGGGGTATCAACCTGTAAGTGAAAAAACGAAACTTGTCAATTAACCTCATAAAATCTAGCAGAAAGGCAAATTTTCCATGATGATAAAATAATAGTTATGCGTGCCATCATTTGGTAGATAAATTTGTTTCTACTTTTTAGAACTTTGTTCAGAAAAGAACTAGTTGCTAATGGTTGATGAACCAAAAAAATTGGATAAAAAAAATATATACTTAAGGGCATATCTACCAGATAAATTGCCTCCAATCTGGCTAATACACGATATCGGGATATCCCAATTTCGTACTTTCACCAGTTTGTGTATGGCCGATCATTGGAATTTTTGTTCCCCTATTGGTACAATTGGTTTGTGTATGGGTGCCATAAGCTGGCTCCACCCTCCACGCATTCCATGCCTATGACTGCTGACATCACAGCCAATGATTAATTGCTGTTTTCCCTGCTTCCTTTTCTGCACATACCCAAGCTTATAAAAAGCTCATTGAGCAGATACCTTTGCCAGAACAGAAGAGAACTTATCATTAAAGGGAATGTCCAGCCTAAAAACAAGTTTGTTTTAAAATGATTATCACCCCCCAAAACCTGACTTTCTCGAGGTTCCTACAGCTCCAAGATCACCCAGAGCTTACTCACTTGACCCAGACCCTCGCCGCTTCTCCTCCGTGGCTGGTGCTGACGGTTAGGGCGCAACGTGACATTACGCCCAATCAACTGACAGCTGCGACCAGGAAGAGAAGCAGCTGTCAGCGCAGAAGTCCCCTGCTCCTGTTTTTGCTCGCAACAAGCTTGTAACAGGAGCAGGGGGTGTGGAATAGCCGACGAGGGACCGGGTCAGGTATGTAAGCTTTGTGGAATCTTGGAACTGTAGGAACCTCGCGAAAGTGAGGTTTTGGGGGGCGATAATCATTTTAAAAACAAACTTGTTTTTAGGCTGGACTTGCCCTTTAAATATCTGGATACAAATGCCTTTCAATATACTGGTAAAAATAGCAGTTGGGGTTATGGGCAGAAAACTAGAGGATACGTTTTTTTGTTTTAAGGGTAGACATGCTCTTTAAATCTCAAAACTAGTAATATATTCTATAAATGCCTTGAAGATGTAGCCATATAAGGCAAAGTAGAATGTTCCAAAAGAGTGAAAACAGTTCTAATAATGCAATTGCATAGTTTCATTTTGGCTATCAGCGCAAATATTAAAAAGATGTGTAAAAACACTACAGCCTCCCTAACTCACCACCCTTCTAATACAAGGACCCAGGGTGAGGACCTAAACTGCTAGGTCCATCCTTACTCCCGGGTTTACCTGTAATCAGCTGTTTTTTTTACCTTAAGCATGTATTTCTATTGGTCAGGTCCTGTACAGAAGAATGGACCGGTCCAGCAAGGGAAACGGTAGGAAAGTAAAAAAAGCTGATTACCAACTTAAGTTTTTAATCTATATCTATTTATTATTTATGTATTTCTCGTTTCAAATATAAAATATAGTTTTTCAAGATAAGCAGGGCTGCAGTATGTGTAGTTTAGATATACATCTAGGGTAAATCGGTTTAATCAACAGCTTTCTAAACACAGCCTATGTTTTATGTAGGAAGGGCCTTACAAGGAATAGGCAAGTTATTCCCTGTGTGGTTCTGGTACATAATTTTATATACCATTTGGTCCTCACCCATACTGTAGTATAAATGTAATTTATAGTTACCTCCCAGACACTGTTCTTACCAATAAAATTACCCAGGGTGAGGAGCTAAGCCACTAGCTCCTCCCCCTGGGTTTACTGGACAACGAGGGAAACTTTACCCAACTGCCGGTGTATCTAGGGGTGAGGATTGAGTGGCATATTATGTATTTTAAAGGGCATGTCCACCAATAAAATTAAAATTTACATATATGCAACTCCCAAACACAGTTACGTTTTACTTAACCTTCCCCAAAGATGCACCTGAACATACTTACAAGACCCGGCCCCATGTCACCTGGGTGCTGCTGTAGCAAGCTCGTTATGAAAAAGCACAGCAGCATTAAGGTGCTCCCTAAGAGAGGTGAAACGCAGTGGCGAGGGACTAGATCTTCTAAGTATGTTCAGATGCATCCTTGGGGAAAGTAAGTAAAACTTAACTGGGGTTTGGGGAGGTGCTGCACCTATGTGTACATTCTCATTTTATTGGTGGACATGCTCTTTAAATGAGCAATACTTAAATATTAAAAGGAGAAATACATAAAAAAATACTTAAGTTAATTCCCTTCCTAAAAAGGGTCTTGACTTGATATTTATATATTTAGTATGCTCTTGACCTGAATCTCATTTTGATTCAGGAAATGCTGTTCAATGCTGCTTATCCATTTATTTAAGAGCTTGGACACCAAGCACAAGTTTACACAAAATATAATCCAAGGGTCCATCTAATTTCATTTTAAATTGCCTGCATACTACATTGTGAAATGCTGCCTAAAAGCCCATGCATATGTTGTCAAATCAAGTTGTCAAATCTAACAATGTCCCTGGCTTTGTATAAATAGGTAGCGGGTAAACTAAGATATTTTATACTGAAGAGCAAACTTTAATCAATGATGCATGCTAAACATACCACTCACTTGACAAAACGTACTCGATTATCCCCTAACTCTAAACTATGAAATCTCCTTTCTTGAGATAATTCAAATTAAAATAGCTATTAATAGAACAATACTACAGGAATTAGTAGAGTTTTGAATTAAACTTTCTGAGCAGAGTTCCCTTTATTGGAGAATAGTTTCTGTTCTGCAATTACACTGAATTTGAGTCAGTCAAAAGAGAAATTATAGTCTGTTAATGCCCCCTTTTGGTGAATCAGTGTAACTTGTATATACACAAACTAAATTAGACTGATCTACATTATGAGGTAAGTATATAATCCACTGCACACACCGGTCTTTGCAAAAATGTGTTATTTATTAAAAACGTGAAGTTTCGGTACTGCTCTGGTACCTTCTTCAGATAATATAAATCAACAAGTGCTAAACAGTGCCTTTAAATAGTGTAGAGTACCGTATATACTCGAGTATAAACTGAGTTTTTCAGGCTGTAAAATCACTCACCATTAAAGATCAGCGTCCTCTCCATTCCGGCAGCAGCGTCCTCTCCATTCCGGCAGCCGCACGATCAGTCCATGTACTGGCGCGCCGGCCAACGGAATCAGAAGGCAGTAGTGGTCCTATTTTCTCCCCTCGGTTTTTAATCTCGAGTCAATCAGGTTTACTCCTTTTAATGGGTAAAAATAGTTACCTCGGTTAATACTCGGGTCAGTTTATACTTGAGTATATATGGTACTTATTTTGTAGTGCATGGAGGCTAAATCTTATTTATCAGAGCATTATTTGCAATATACTATATTATTTCTAATCAACCTCTGCACCTTAGTGTTAATTTATATATTAAGTAATTCAGACATGATGAAAGTGCACATTTTTTATATGTAGTCCCATCATTTCAAGGCACCATAATGTTTTGGTAAATGTAGGTATATTGAAGTAGTCAGTTGGTATTTATATACCTTTTCTGTAACACTGCATGAAGTCTATTTGTAGCCTTCCCCAGTGCCGAGTAATCTTGTTGATGCTCTGCCAAGCCCTTAACCTCAACTCCCTGCAGGGACATGTCCTGTTTAAGTTTATTCTACAACATATATGAGCATGCTCAGTTGGATTTAAATTGGGTGACTGGCTTGGCCATTCAAGAATTCCCCACCCGTCTGCCCCGGGGCAGAACATGCTCAGTTAAGACTTAATTCTGGGGAAACCAGGAAGTACCTGGGGAAAAATTGAGAGTTGAGAAGGAGAGCCTATTATGCAGGCAGAGGCTGGTCACATGGCTGAAACAGAAGTGTTTCAGCAGGAAGTATATTGCTAAACCTTTCCAGCATTAACGTCAACCAACAATTTTATCTAGAGATGTGATTTAGGTTTTATTTTGAAGGTGTGTGAAGGCTTTTTATATATATTTTACTAGTTTGAAGAATTTAAGACCAAAGTTACCCTTTAAGAATTCATCGTGAAACTGACATTGTTTGATAGTACATGTTTTTAAAGGGTATGTCCACCCCCTAAGCAAAAAATATTGTGGCTAATGGAGTCACCCCCCATAACACCGATCTCGCATGCGTCATTGGCTTTAAATCGGCAGCTAAATAACTGACCAGCCCTGGTCCCCACGCCTGCCTTTACTTGTCTTTGTGCCTTTTTCATGCACGGAACCAAGCAGAAGGCGTTTGATCGGTAGCAGCAAAAGTGATTGGGATTTACATAGCCTTTAATGGAGCAGTGCCAAATCTTGATTTTCCTATGTATGTCCTTTATCTTCCAGTGATGTAACAGAAGATGAATCTTTTGTAGATAACTGAGACTTTCTTTGGCTTTTTTTGCATCTTATTTTAGTACGAAGAATCAAAAGTATTTTAGATTTATAGAAATTTCTGTATCCCTGTATTTCATTTAATTGGTTATTACGCTTGTTTGAAATTCCTTTCCTTATAATTGGGGTGGTCGTTTTCATATTATGACCAATTTTAGAAATCCTCCATTGTAAAACAAAATGGCAAGAGTTAAGGCAAATAAGTAGAAATTGTTGCGCTTGAAAATGCCAGTAGATTAGTAGTATCTGACTGACTCACTTAAATCCTCTTTCTTCTTCATTCTGATCTATTTGAACATAAGTTACTAATGTGATTGGCTGATTAGCTATTTGTATTAACTGACAATTGACAGGTGTTCCCACTAAAGGTATGTATATAGAACATTGTTTCTTTTCCCCTGCACAATGCACTGCAAACCAACTCTTATTTACTTCCAAACAGAGATCCCCTCACCACACTCCAACAAAGAAGCTTCTGTTGTACTGTGTCCTCGTTCTGTTCAACCATAAAACCAGATATGTTCCAAATTTCAAGTAATGTTGAGAACACACTATATATATCAACCTTTAATTTTTATTGTGACGTAAACATGGACAACGTTTTTGGGGTTTCCCCTTCCTCGGGTGCATGCAGGTGCTTACCTTCCCTTTAAGGTAAGTATTCCGCCGGGTGCTGCTGGGTTACACTGCCAGTGGTCTCTATCCGAGTAAGTATATAATCCTCTGGCACATCGGTCTTTGCAAAAATGTGTTATTTATTAAACACGTGACGTTTTGGTACTCCTCTTGATACCTTCTTCACAGAGTATAAATCAACAAGTTCTAAACAGTGCCTTTAAATGTGTAGAGTAGCATGCTGTGTAATACAATGAAGTCTGCCTCTAGTGGTGTCATACAAAATTTAGTAATTCAACATCAGTATATATAAGCTCAGAAATTCAATAATACATTGTACATGTTTAAAAATCTTTAAAAACAGTGTATATTATAATAGAAACAATAAATCGGGGCACTCTTTGGTCTTGCACAAAAAAGTGGGTTTATTCACATCACATCAAATGACAACGTTGTTTTATATACGAACAAATATTTGTTAAGCTTGATAAAGTGGCTGTAAACATATTGTGAATGTATCCACTTTTTTGTATAAAGTGCATAATTGTAAAGTGCAAATTGATAACAACAATGTGCGTGCTATATAATAATATTAAATATTTAAAAACACAACTGTCTGCTTATTCATTATCATTCATTATTATTCTACTACTCATCAATGCATAAGGAGAATACATAATATTCTTATTGATTATTTATCAGACAATTAGTATTGAGTCCTTTTTAGGCTGGAGGGCATCTAGTCTGTATATCCATAGACCTCTCTCCTGAGTAATAAATTATCTCTATTTCCACCTCTTTTTGGTATGGCCACCTGTTCTATCACCATCCCTTTCAAATCCTGCACTAATGTTTAGCTTCTAAAAAATGTGTAGCTATCGGTGATATATCTTGTCTCATTACTCTTTCGTGTGCTAATTTATATCGCTACGGTGCTTTTGAAATCTTTTCTTGAATGGGCCGGTAGTTTTGCAAACATATATCTTGGCACATGGACATTTTAGGAGATAGACTCAATACTAACCTGGGTCAAGAGCTTTTTGTCTGATAAATAATCAATAAGATATTATGTATTCTCCTTATGCATTGATGATGAGTAGTAGATATAATATTAATAATGAATGATAATGAATAAGCAGACTGAGTTGTGTTTTTAAATATTTAATATTTATTATATAGCACGCACATTGTCACTTATCAATTTGCACTTTACAATTATAAACTTTAAACAAAACAAGTGGATACATTCACAATATGTTTACAGGCACTTTATCAAGCTTAATATTTGTCCGTATATAATATACACTGTGTTTTTTAAAGATTTTTTTAAACATGTATAAGGTATTGAATTTCTGAGCTATATATTACTGATGTTGAATTACTAAATTTTGTATAAGACCACTAAGGTCAGACTTGATTGTATTACACAGCATGTTACCGTATATACTCGGTATAAACCGACCCGATAAATAACCGAGTACCCAATTTCACCTAAAAAAAATCTAATATTTATTGACTCGAGTATAAACCGAGGGTAGAAACTTGGCATTCAAGATGTTTGGAAACTACAACTCCCACTAATAAAGCATGCCGGGAGTTGTAGTTTCCAAACATCTTGAATGCCACCCTCACTTGGCATTCAAGATGTTTGGAAAACACAACTCCCAGCTAATAAACATGCTGGGAGTTGTAGTTTCCAAACATCTTGAATGCCACCCTCACCCTCCCACCCAGTTCAGTTTGTACCTGTGGGCTCTCTTCATCCAGGATCTGTGGGCTCTCCTAAATCCAAGGGCTTCCTGGGACTGTGTGCTGGTAAGGTCCTCTCATTCCGGCAGCAGCGTCCTCTCCATTCTGGCAGCCGCACGATCATTCCATCGTACTGGCGCGCCGGCTGACGTCACTAATTGGCGCCGGGCAGTGGAACTCGAGTCAATAACTTTTATTAGATTTTTTAGGTGAAATTGGGTACCTCGGTTTATACTCGGGTCGGTTTATACTCGAGTATATACGGTAACATGCTGTGTAATACAATCAAGTCTGACCTCTAGTGGTCTTATACAAAATTTAGTAATTCAACATCAGTAATATATAGCTCAGAAATTCAATACCTTATACATGTTTAAAAAAATCTTTAAAAAACACAGTGTATATTATATACGGACAAATATTAAGCTTGATAAAGTGCCTGTAAACATATTGTGAATGTATCCACTTGTTTTGTTTAAAGTTTATAATTGTAAAGTGCAAATTGATAAGTGACAATGTGCGTGCTATATAATAAATATTAAATATTTAAAAACACAACACTCAGTCTGCTTTTCATTATCATTCATTATTAATATTAATCTACTACTCATCATCAATGCATAAGGAGAATACATAATATTCTTATTGATTATTTATCAGACAAAAAGCATCTTAGTCCCAGGTTAGTATTGAGTCTATCTCCTAAAATGTCCATGTGCCAAGATATATGTTGGCAAAACTACCGGCCCATTCAAGAAAAGATTTCAAAAGCACCGTAGCGATATAAATTTAGCACACGAAAGAGTAATGAGACAAGATATATCACCGATAGCTACACATTTTTTAGAAGCTAAACATTAGTGCAGGATTTGAAAGGGATGGTGATAGAACAGGTGGCCATACCAAAAAGAGGTGGAAATAGAGATAATTTATTACTCAGGAGAGAGGTCTACTGGATATACAGACTAGATGCCCTCCAGCCTAAAAAGGACTCAATACTAATTGTCTGATAAATAATCAATAAGAATATTATGTATTCTCCTTATGCATTGATAGAGTAGTAGATATAATAATGAATGATAATGAATAAGCAGACAGTTGTGTTTTTAAATATTTAATATTTATTATATAGCACGCACATTGTTGTTTATCAATTTGCACTTTACAATTATGCACTTTATACAAAAAAAGTGGATACATTCACAATATGTTTACAGCCACTTTATCAAGCTTAACAAATATTTGTTCGTATATAATATACAACGTTGTCATTTGATGTGATGTGAATAAACCCACTTTTTTGTGCAAGACCAAAGAGTGCCCCGATTTATTGTTTCTATTATAATATACACTGTTTTTTAAAGATTTTTTAAACATGTACAATGTATTATTGAATTTCTGAGCTATATATTACTGATGTTGAATTACTAAATTTTGTATGACACCACTAGAGGTCAGACTTCATTGTATTACACAGCATGCTACTCTACACTATTTAAAGGCACTGTTTAGAACTTGTTGATTTATACTCTGTGAAGAAGGTATCAGAGGAGTACCAAAACGTCACGTGTTTAATAAATAACACATTTTTGCAAAGACCGATGTGCACAGAGGATTATATACTTACCTCTGGATAGAGACCACTGGCAGTGGTAACCCAGCAGCACCCGGCGGAATACTTACCTTAAAGGGAAGGTAAGCACCTGCATGCACCCGAGGAAGGGGGAAACCCCAAAACGTTGTCCATGTTTCGTCACAATAAAAATTAAAGGTTGAATATATATAGTGTGCGTTCCTCAACAATTACTTGAAATTTGGAACATATCTGGTTTTATGGTTGAACAGACCAGAGGACACAGTACACAGAAGCTTCTTTAGTTGGAGTGTGAGGGGATCTCTGTTTGGAAGTAAATTAAGAGTTGGTTTGCAGTGCATTGTGCAGGGGAAAAGAAACAATGTTCTATATACATACCTTTAGTGGGAACACCTGTTCAATTGTCAGTTAATACAAATAGCTAATCAGCCAATCACATTAGTAACTTAATGTTCAAATAGATCAGAATTGGAAGAAAGAGGATTTAAGTGAGTCAGTCAGATACTACTAATCTACTGGCATTTTCAAGCGCAACAATTTCTACTTTATTTGCCTTAACTCTTGCCATTTCTGTTTTACAATGGAGGATTTCTAAAATTGGTCATAATATGAAAACGACCACCCCAATTATAAGGAAAGGAATTTCAAACAAGCGTAATAACCAATTAAATGAAATACAGGGATACAGAAATTTCTATAAATCTAAAATACCTTTTGTATTCTTCGTACTAAAATAGATGCAAAAAAACGCAAAGAAAGTCTCAGTTCATCTACAAAAGATTCATCTTCTGTTACATCACTGGAAGATAAAAGGACATACATAGGAAAATCAAGATTTGGCACTGCTCCATTAAAGGCTATGTAAATCCCAATCACTTTTGCTGCTACCGATCAAACGCCTTCTGCTTGGTTCCGTGCATGAAAAAGGCACAAAGACAAGCTAAAGGCAGGCGTGGGGACCAGGGCTGGTCAGTATATTTAGCTGCCGATTTAAAGCCAATGACGCATGCGAGATCGGTGTTATGGGGGGTGACTCCATTAGCCACAATATTTTTTGCTTAGGGGGTGGACATACCCTTTAAAAACATGTACTATCAAACAATGTCAGTTTCACGATGAATTCTTAAAGGGTAACTTTGGTCTTAAATTCTTCCAAACTAGTAACATATATATAAAAAGCCTTCCATCACACCTTCAAAATAAAACCTAAATCACATCTCTAGATAAAATTGGTTAGACGTTAATGCTGGAAAGGTTTAGCAATATTACTTCCTGCTTGAACACTTCCTGTTTTCAGCCATGTGACCAGCCTCTGCCTGCATTAATAGGCTCTCCTTCTCAACTCTCAATTTTTTCCCCAGGTACTTCCTGGTTTCCCCAGAATTAAGTCTTAACTGAGCATGCTTCTGCCCCGGGGCAGACGGGTGGGGAAATTCTTGAATGGCCAAGCCAGTCACCCAATTTAAATCCAACTGAGCATGCCTCATATATGTTGTAGAATAAACTTAAACAGGACATGTCCCTGAAAAAAGGGAGTTGAAGGTGGCTGCAGTAAGGGCTTGGCAGAGCATCAACAGAGAATATACTCGGCACCTGGGGAAGGCTACAAATAGACTTCATGCAGTGTTACAGAAAAGGTATATAAATACTAAACCTGACTACTTCAATATACCTACATTTACCAAAACATTATGGTGCCTTGAAATGATGGGACTACATATAAAAAATGTGCACTTTCATCATGTCTGAATTACTTAATATATAAATTTAACACTAAGGTGCAGAGGTCTGATTAGAAATAATATAGTATATTGCAAATAATGCTCTGATAAATAAGATTTAGCCTCCATGCACTACAAAATAAGTACCATATATACTCAAGTATAAACTGACCCGAGTATTAACCGAGGTAACTATTTTTACCCATTAAAAAGGGTAAACCTGAATTGACTCGAGTATAAACCGAGGGCAGAAATAGGGCCAACTACTGCCTTCTGATTCTGTATTGTTTTTTGGCTTTAGTTGCCCTTTAAATGAACAGCAGAGGTCCCATACAGTAATTGCCATACTGCATTTGGCTATTACTGTATGGGAATCCTTCTGTCCATTTAAAAGGCAACTGAAGCTTCATTCCTTGGCACTCCAGATGTTTAGAAACTACAACTCCCAAGCATGCTTTAGTAGCTGGGAGTTATAGTTTTATAAACATCTGCAGAGGCATGTTATATACTTTTAAATTGATGTGAAGAATGCAAAAGAGGCACAAATGATTATATATATATAATAATATATATATATATTATATACTTAATATATGTCAACAAAACAAACTGTTAAATAAAAAAATAACAATACATTTCCTGCTAAGTCACCCCTGAAGGAAAGAAGACTGAAGGATGTGATTATAGGCACATAATAGGAGTATCGGGATAATAGGAGTATCAGGAGGCACCCTCTCCACAGAAAGCATTATGCAGAGACAGGAGACCCGGTTGCAAGAGCACAAATGAAAGAGCGTTCTGTTTGGGTATGCAGCAGATGTTGAAGCCCACCCAGAAGCAGCTATAACGCTAGTTGCGTGGCGTACAGTGACGTCGTCATGCTTGGACGAGTGTGACGCAACCCCGCATGACTAATAGGGTCCGCCCTAGCTTCAATTTGGAGCCCGGTACGGGGGGCAGCTGCCCCTCAGGCTGCCGGGCCAGTCAGCCCCTGCAGGGAGCCCAGGAACAGGGGAGGTTTGTACCAGTGGATCTCAGGACTCAGAGAGCAAGCGGACGCTGGATTGCTTATGAAAGTAACTGACTGACCCGAGTATAAACCAAGGTTCGGTTTTCAGGCTAATTTTAAAGCCTGAAAACCTTGGTTTATACTCGAGTATATACAGTAGCTTAAAGAAAATGTAATTAATAAAAAGCATTAATAAAACATGGTCTTAAACGTGTTACCTACCGATACCATGGATAGACAAAGTTTTCCAGCACCAATTCAAATACCTGAATAAATAAAATAAAAAAGGTGTAGATACACACTTTACTTTAAAACAACATCAAGAAAATTGGGGGTAGGGGGGGTTGTGTGTTTTTCTTTGGTAATGCCGTCATAAAATATACCATATATCACAGAGGGGACAAATAATGATATTTGGTTTTGTGGAACTACCAGCAAAATACCATTTAAAGGAAATGTCCACCCCTCTATGCAAAAATTATTATCTTGTGCAAAAAGTGGCAAAACCTAGACTTTGTTTTGTTACTAACCTTTAATTCTGCTCCCAGCAAGAGACGTTATAATTACTAGCTCTGCGATCCACAAATGCAGCTTGGCAATCTCCTCTGCACTTCTGGGTAAGGCAGTCAGTGTCGTCCGTGACAGTGACATCACGGCCAATCACTGACTGCCATTCCCGGAGCAGTCTCCACTGCAGATGCTCAGGAACAGAAAAAGAACTCAGCAGCCGAAGTGGAGACAGAGTGAGGAGACCGGAAGCGGCGGTGGATCGAGGAGCTTGTAAGTAT
Source organism: Hymenochirus boettgeri (assembly GCA_019447015.1). Taxonomy (NCBI): domain Eukaryota; kingdom Metazoa; phylum Chordata; class Amphibia; order Anura; family Pipidae; genus Hymenochirus; species Hymenochirus boettgeri. Next base: position 159,463,488 of record CM033473.1, on the reverse strand, counting down.
AAAATCTCTTGCTGGGAGCAGAATTAAAGGTTAGTAACAAAACGAAGTCTAGGTTTTGGCACTTTTTGTACAAGATACTGATTTTTGCATAGAAGGGTGGACAGTCCCTTTAAGTGATATGAACACAGGGTTCCAATAAGCAGTACAAGCAACCAGGTGCTTCAATAATAAATAAATCATATACTCAATGATGTTAATAAACACTGTCCACATATTCACATACACCCCCCCACACACACTTACAAAGTTCACTAGAATATAAAAATGGGCAGGCTCATTTATCTAGGGACACAGCGGTATTTCAAGTCATGCTAGCCAATATTAAATCCTTAATTGTGCCAGCTGCACGGGTATTGCAAAAGACAACCACGCAGCTAGTGTGATTATGTGATTTAATATGTGCTTTGCGCTTGTTCCAGTGAGACTATTTAATGCCAGCTAATTGCTAGTGTTTAAGTCGCGCTGAGGGGAAAAGCACATATTGAATTTTCAATCTGAGATTTACGCAAAGCAATTGCTGCTCTACGTAAATCCTCTTGATGGTGTTGTCTAACTGTAATGAAATGCTCAGTCCAGCTCAGTAATATGAATACGAACCAAATAATATTCTCCAGTAATAATATTTATAAAGACTGAACACATACCCACATTCCCCCCACCCCCCAGACAAAATCTTTAGTAATGGTGTTTTATAATGTCCCATTTATATCAGAGGGTGCCAAGTACAATAATAATGTTTAGTGTTATTCAACTATAACACTTTCTACATATGTACATACCCCCGCCCCACACACATAAACAAAGTTTACTACTCACATGTAGAATATAAATATTAACATTTAACAACAGGTGCTAATTTAAAATGAGGGGTTATAATTGCGCCTACCGCCATTAAATAGGTAAGCGCAAGTTTAACCCCCTTAATTGCGCTGGCTGTATGTGTACCATAAAATACACCTCTGCAGCGTATTCAGTAATGCCATTTGCGCTAAAAGCTGATGTTAAAAGTTCACTGGGGTTTTGTATGTATAACCCAATAAATCATACAAAACTGTAATAACTTATCTTTGTGCACCCACTTCAATCCACCCCCCATTTGGCCTGGGAATGGACCACCCACGGCCAGATCTTCCTATTGATCTGGCCGCAGGACTGAAGCAGAAAGTGGAGCGAGGCAAACGCACAAAGGTAAGTATTATAGTACAGTTTTGGTTATGCAGTGAGGTGAGGACCTAGAGGTTTAAGGTCCTTACCCAAGGTACAACTGACCGAGAAAAGAAGAGGAACAGGGCTAAGGTAGGTATAATCCTTTAAATATTTTTGGTAATGGTGTCTTATAATTTCCCTTACATTACAGGAGGGTGCCCAAGTACAATAATAATATTTGATGTTGTGCAACTAAACCAAAGATACCAATTCAGTAATACAAATTCAAGTTTAAATGGTATCTCCATTGTTAAAAACAAATTATGTTTTTTCGATTTAATTGAAGAACGGGAGGTAAAGGAGCTTTGTCTTACCTCTCGTTCATCAATTATTTTAACAGTAGGGTAGACAGCGAACTTACCTGCAATCACGCCCCTCCGCTGTTCCTCTGACTGGTCCCAACTGAAGTTTTAATTTAGGAGCATAGTATTTCTTTATTAACTTTTTTTCATTTTCCTGCTTTTTTTATTATTATGCAAAACCCTGAAATTCTATAGGGGTGTGTAGTTATTTCCACTGTATTCAAACATAGCCAAACATAAAAGCACAGACACACACAGGATGCATTAAAGGGACAATATAGCTCTGCTTCACGCCACCCAAGTGCCTTTTAGGCATGTTAAAGCTCCACCCATAATTTGCTACAACCCTGTCAAAATCTGTGCTATTTCTGTTTTATAACAATATATAGAGGGTAAAAAAGGAAGCACAGTAATAAAATAAATAGGAAAAAAGGAAGCACAGTAAAAAAGAATAAACACTAATAACTAACACAAATAACTAACAGTCTCAATCCTCCCAGGATTGAGACAGACCCCCCCTGGAGTCTATATTCACTTTATTGAACTGAACAGAATGGAAAAGCTTTTTTAAGGTAGATATCAAATTTGTAACAGTACTTACATTCTACCAGTCAGGGGTGAGTGTTGCAAAACCAGAAACGGATACATTCAGGGTTATTCAATAAAAGTTCTTATCATTAAAGATGATGCTTATTTTGCCCCAACCAATCAGATGTTAGCTTTCAGATGTTAGAGAACTAAACTTTATTTTTTAAAATCCTAATGTGAAAGCTTTTCTACCCAAAACACCTATAAATTGAAAGATTCTTCTCTAGTTATTTGCATTTAGTAGATATAGAAGTTATAGATTCTGTAACAAAGGAGGTTTCCATATTGTTGCCAGTACAACTCATAGTCCATGTTGGCTTCAAAGAGCCATGCCCCTTGACCCCAGGATTCACTGGGCCTCATTTACCTAGAGCTGCAAATTGCTCCGGGCAAATACGGCTTCCTGTATTTAATACTGGATTTGCACCTGGTGGTAAATCCGAAAAGGGATTTTACCCTAGCGCCACTTTAAGACCAGTCATTAGCTGGTCTTAAATTGTGGAGTTAAAAGTGGTGCAAATCCTTTATTAAATAGATTGTGCAGGTTGAACGGGTGTCTTTTGTGAAACTGGTGCAGCCAGTGCAATTATGTAGTTAAACTTGCGCTAGGCTATTCAATATTGGTTAGTACCTGTGATCACAGTTGAGTTGCTGGTGGCGCACCATGTAAATGCTGTGTTTTAAGTAGTAGAGAATTGTACCGTGTTAGCCATAGATGAAAGTGAAGACATCTTGGATATAAAGTAATACCTTTTATTGGCTAACTAAAATTATTGAAAATGCAAGCTTTCGAAGCACTAGGCTTCTTCCTCAGGCATGATACAATACTGAATCTTGTAAAGCACTGTATTTTATACATACTAGAACAAAGGCTTTCTGACATTACACAGAGGTTATCTTTTGCCCCCATTACTGATTGGCAATGGCTGTCGTAAATAAAACAGTAACAAGGAAAAAACACACCAAGAAGTCACAAGTTCTAATCCCCGAGTTTACTTTTGAAACAACATAGTCTACTGCCTGAGTTTATTGCTTTTTTTGTTTGTTTGTTTCCATGTTTCTAGAATAATATAAAGTTTTTACTTTCTAAACTTACAAACTTTATATACAGCAGCACTGTTATTTATTTACCAACCAGCGTGAATTGCCGACAGCCTTCCAGTAGCAACACAAAACAGTGAACTTGCTTTCTGCTTACCTGGCTCCTCCCACTCACTTCCTAGTCTAGGCATCTTAAAATATCTATGATACAGAATGAGTAGCAGGAAAGAATTCCCAGCTTCCTTACATTATGTATCTGCAAAGAAAAATAGAGGTTTCCAACAAACACAGTGACCAGTATCTTTTGCTGAAAACCTATCCCAAAAAAACCCCATGCAAATGTGCATTCTTTCATAATCTACACTGATTAGCAGTACAGGTGGACCTCTTGCTTGGAGAAAAACCTTTAATGGGAGCTTTAACATTTTATCTCTGCATAGCCACTTTTCCCCAATAATAATTTCTAAATCATGTGTTCTCCATTCAAAGAACAGCTAACAGTTAGCTGTATTATCTAATCAGAACTTGAAACCAGAAGCTCTATGACTGCAAATCCACCAACTGGGCAATAAACATGAAACAGAGGTTCCTCTAAAGTAAATGAAAGTGGCTATTACTGTTTAAATAAAGTAATTAACTACCAGAAGTCTGACATTACTCAAGTTTCTGAACCATGGTCATACAGCTATGGTTTCTAAAGTATACACTCTTATTCCCTGATGAATGGTTTTATAAGTCATGTATTGCATATGCTGCAAAGCTTATCACATTTGTAGTTTTTTCAATCAGAATTAAAAACAGCCAACAATAACTTAAAATTGGCTGGCCACAAACATGCTTTCAAGAAAGTATCTCTAATGGCCATAAACTGCCCATCCACTAATTTATTTTTGCATAAATAAATACTTCTCAAGTATCGACATCCTGTTTGTGGGACCCCCTAATAGTGTTTAGTTATGGTCTCAATCACTGGTTTGATCCAATTGCTCAATGAATCAGGACTGTTGCATAAACCTAAATGGCAGCTGACTACAGTACTGACCAAACAAAGAATAGCAACAGGTATGAACTCATCAACTGTCAAAAATTATAACAATGTGTAGAATACATAGATGTGTGTAATAAAGATAAATCATTTAAATAATAATGTTTTTATCGACTGAACTTCCCCTTTTAAGAAGAAAAGAACACTAACAATAACTTGAATTCACTCACTACTCCTATATTTTTAAGTTGACATAATAATGCTAGTACAGGCTTGTCGGCAGTCTACTTTTTCCCCCCTTAGTATTGCTCATGTTTAGCTGAATCAAATGACATATTACTTACATTTGTATTCTATCTATACAATGCAATCTTGTCTCCTTATATGAAATATATATTTATTTGAAAAGGCGCAATATTTTACACTTCAGTAACCCTTTAACGGGGATTCAATATTGCTCTAAAATCCATCTAAAACCCACGTTAACCCGAAATTTCTTTGGGTTAACGTGGGTTTTAGACGGAAAAGGCCTATATTGAATCTCCCCCTAAGTATTTACTAGTTTCTAAACATTAAAAATATTGATAGAAATACCTCTGATAAAGACGCATCAACCTTTGATGGCACCTTCAAATTTAGCCACGGCTGGTAGTTTTCCAGTTGAAGGGTAAGCCTAAAAATTGCCAGAATTTTCATAACAAGTTAAGACTTGCACACACCCTACTTTGTTATTTACTATGGATTTCAGGGCGGGCTTACCTGTGCCTTTTGCATTTAACTTTACCGCATACTGCACAGCTGTGGCCTTGTGGAAAGAGCTCTTGAAGTTCTGGCGCCTGGAAAGAATAGTAGAGGTGAATTGAGCAACTTATGCCACAACATTCCTCCAACCAACCAGACCAATCATTTTGTGAATACAATTATGAACTCCTGACTGCACATATACAAAATAAATATAAATTTCTAATAAGAAATAAAAGGATAGCGCAGATGTTAAAACAGCAGCAATGTGAAGAAAATATAATGTGAATGCAATTACATTTAAGGAGATAAAGCTTTAGAGAACAAAAGGAGATGCATAGTTATACAACTTGAAGGAGAGTTAAAATGTAATAATTTCAGAAAAATAATTTAATATATATTTAACCCAGCATGAATGGAAGAAAGAATTATTTTGCAGACAGCAAACTTAAAAATGTACACTACAATTAAATCAACTCAGTTCTTTCTTAACTAAAACATTAGCCCTCCAACCTACTGGTTGGAGGGCTAAAACATTACTGAGTCTGCTATGGTTGGTTTTAAGATTAATACTAATTTCAGAAAGATGGAATTTTTTAGGTTAACGGTTCAGATCCCAACAGTGAACATTCGTCTCCCTTGGGAACGCTCAGAACTGTGATAAACACTTTAATGATAAAAGGCAGATTCAACGGAATTGCACCTTTAAGCTGGTTACACATGGCCGGATATTTTGTCCTAACCGACCGTTCGACACTAGCCAGTGGACGATCGTACGGTCCATAGGAGACCACACAATCGAAGGTGACTTTCCAACATGTCCAATTGCCCAGAAGGGGCAAATAGACGACCAAGTTTGGTCCTTGCCGCTGGCGAAATCACCTGAAATTTTTTGCCCCGATAAATGGAAAAATCAGTCGGTTGGGCTTAAAAATTGGCTTGTGTCCTTTATCGATACAGTGTTACCCTTAAGCTTTCTTGTTTTGATCCGCTGTGCTGAAGAACATGTGCGGATAGAACAAATAGAACAAACACAGCACAACGTTTCAGAGTTTGCTCTTCACGGTTTATTTTGTGAATAAATATGGGATCCACTCCATATAAGAGTGGAGACAAAGCTTGTGATTGTAAATAATATGTATATGTGTAAATTGTCTATTGGCACAGTGATGGTGGCTTTAGACCCTCTATAAGCAAAAAGTCACAATTATATAATGAACAAATATATATACCTCCATACCCATTATATAATATACACATTTTAAACAATAAATTTCCACGTGCCTATTACATTAAACAGAGAAAAGTAGACCATTGATCGGTCCTTTTTTGGGTGGGGATAACATCCAATTAATTAAAGGGCATTTCCACCCCTTACAATAATTTAGTACATGAGAGAACATCCCCCAAAACCCAGGATCCGTTTTACTTAGTCACCAAAGCTGCTCCTAGACTGAGAAACGAGGCTTATTATCCCATGTTCCAGCCTCTGCTGCTGCTGCACGTGCTGCAGTAGCAGAGCCTCTTTCAGTAATGGTCGCCAGCCATTGACTGTGACCGACGGCCATTACCAGTAGTAGCAGAGTGAGCCACGGCGCTGGATAATGGGATAGTAAGCCTTTTTTCTCAGTCTAGGAGTAGCTTTGGTAACTGTAGGTAAACAGATCCTGGCTTTTGGGGGGTGCTCTATCACATACTTAATTATTGTAAGAGGGGTGGACAGATAGGTGATTTTAGGGGGTGGATTACAGGTGCCCAGAATCCCCCTTTTCTGCTGGTTTATTGTTAGTTGAAGTTCTGTCACCTTCAGATCATTAGAACATTAGTCTAAAAGGGGATTAAAACAATAGAAGCAAAGATGCAGACATGAACAGTAAGTGCAAAAGGGCAAGTCCAGCAAAAAAAAAAAAATGATTTTAGTCTCCTTACCCCTAAAAAACCTAAGATTTTAATTTTTTAAAAAAAAATTTTAATTTTACCATAATCCGACGCTCCCATGCTGAGATATACTCACTTTTACCTCAGCCGATCCCTCGTCGAAAGTCCTGCCTGCCTTTCAAGCCGGATATGAGCACGGAGGCAGTAAGCTCCCCAAGACATTTGATGTTTTTGCACAATAAAACATGAAATCACACCAGCAGTGTGCTCCTCTTACTTTATTCTTTTATTGGATTGCCTTAACCCTCTGGGTAGGGGGTGTGGAGGATTGCACCTACCTATTGTCAGGCCCAAGGCCAACAACAGTGTGCTAGAGTGAATCTGAACTGTTTTTCTCGTAAAGACATTGACAGAGGCCACAGAGTTGCACAAATGTAGACTTTTCCTCCTTATGCTTATTGTCCTGGTATTAGCAGGAACTTGACTACAGAAGATTTTTATATGACAAAACTGTTTTTATTAATAAGATTAGCACCTGTAGCAAAGGACAGACAAAAGTTTACATTTTAAGATATTTATATACCTATACCTCATAGGTTTTATTTTGTCATGGCACTTATATTTTAAAATAAAGGGGAGTATTATTCAAGCAGCAAAAGTGTAGGAGGAAGGAAAATATAAAGAGGGTATACTTTAACATAGAAGTAGCTTTTAAATGGCGCTGCACTAATGGTGGACCATGATAACCCTTTCAGGAATCCCTCCCTTGGAAATGCACTAGCCCCTGTTACATTACCAATTAGCCCGTTCTTTTCAATTTTTTCAGTTTCAATTTAAAGAAGTTATTAACAATAAGGTGCATGCAATACCCTAACATTTCTGTATCTACAATTTAGCAAATGATTTTTTGTCAAATTACCTTGGGCTTATACTTCATGTTAAAGAGTATGTTCGGAAGGAGGGATTCAGGCCCTAATAAGCAGTAGAATGTAACTACACCAGCAAGAAATGACCAGAATATCATAAGTATGTGAAGATATCTGAAAAACAAAATAAAAATAAACTGAACACATTTGTACCATAAATATTTACCAGAATTTTTGAAAATCGGGTAAACCATGCAAATTGATACAATAAATTAAAATACACTATTATGCCTTTAAAACATTAGTTGAGACTTAGTCAATAAATAACTGCTATTCTATACATAGAAGAGAATAAAAAAAAAATAGAAATACAATTGAAGGTAAGTTATTTTAACATGCAATGTATATAAAGTTTCAATCTACAGTAAATATCATCATGCTTATACAAGCGTGGCATCCTGTATAACACCTCTTTTGCAATGCAACATACCAAGAAAAAAAAGGAAACAGACGACAATAACAAAAAAAACAAAGGACTTAAAAATAAAGAATAATTTAAGGAGAACTAAATCCATTTTTTATACACTAGAATCTGAAAACAACCCCCTAAAAACACCAATAAGCTATAAAATACCAGTTCAGTAAATTGTATTAAAGTAAATGTAAGCCTGTTAAGAACTGGATAAAGCATCTGCGTGTATGTGCAGCGTCAGACCACACCTCCTGAACTTAGTCAAATGCTTCCTTGCTTTGTGTGTCCTGTACAAGGATTGGCTAGAGATTATTAATGGGTGTGACCAACTGTAAAAAGTTCCTGCCATAGCTAAAGCATGTGCAGAACATAATGGTCGTTGACCAAACTGTGTGATACTAGAATACTGTGAAGTAAAGCACAAACCACATGTTATTTAGATGAATTTCCCAGTGCCTGTATCAGAATGAGAGGTAAGACACAGATTACTGGTTTTATATCAAGGTGTTCTGCCTTCTGGTTCAGTGTTATTCTGTGGCTTTAGTTGTCCTTTAAGGATTAAGAAATAGCCGTTTCTTACTCTAGTGACAACATTTCTCTCAGCATGTACCATTTCATCCGTCTTGACGAAGTGTGCTTAGAATGTAGGGAGAGGGCAGTGTGTACCTGGCAGTGAGGTCAGTGGAAGGAGCAGCTCTCTTCAAATCTTCCAAATTCTTTTAGCTGGGTACACATTTTAAAGATTTTCCCTTTAACCCTTCCAGTGCCAGCAGAATGTAATTTTTTTTTTGCGTTCAGTGCCAGCAGAATTTTCAGGCTTTTGTCAAATGTCAGCAGAAACAGCAAAAAACATTTTAGCCAGCTCTGTATTTGAACAGTCTGCAGTTTTTCCACAAAACACCCCCTAACTCAGAAATTCCTCCACAATATATATAATCTACACACCTCCAGCTACGGAACACTGTAGTTTATTCATTTATACCATCAATGGTGTGGGCGCAGTTCTCCACAGAAGTTCGTACTTTTTGCAGATTTTCTGAAAAATAAAATCAACTTTCGATGGTAGAAATCATGCCAAAACCCAATGGAATGTAGAAAAAAGTTACCAAATATTAATTTCCTAAATGTCCCGAATCAAATGGTATGCCATATGCATGGTTACACACACGGACATGGAAGCGAAAAGACACAAAGTGAGAAAATGTGCAATGGCTCAGAAACAGCAAAAATATTCAGCCAAATACAAATTTGAACAGTTTTCAGTTTTTCCCACAAAACACCCCCCTAACTCAGAAATACCCCACCCAAGGTATATATATTGCTGGAATCTACACACCTTTAGCTACGTAATGCTGTAGTTCGTTCATTCATACCATTAATGGTGTGGGCGCAGTTCTTCATAGAATTTTGCACTTTTCATAGATTTTTCTGAAAAATGAACAATAATCAATTTTTGAAGGTAGAAATCATACCAAAACCCCATGGAATGTAAAAAAAAAGTTACCAAATATCAATCCCCCAAATGTCCTGAATCTAACGGTATGCCATATGCATGGTTACACATGCGGACGTGGAAGCCACCAAGTGAGACAATACACGATGGCTCAAATACAGCAAAAATATTTAGCCAACTCTAAATTTGAACAGCCAGCTGTTTTTTCCACAAAACACCCCGTGCCAAAATAATGCCAAAACCCCATTGGAATGCAAAAAAAGTTACCAAATATCAATCCCCCCAAATGTCCTGAATCAAACAGTATGCCAAATGCATGGTTAAACACGCAGATGTGGAAGCGAAAAGCCACCAAGTGAGACAATGCATGATAATACTTTAAGTTCTGGTTGCACAATTTACTCAGGCAGGTGAGGTGTGTATTTAAAGGGAAGGAAAAAAGAAAAGAAACCTCTAATTAAAACCAAGTGGTCGTATCCATTGAAATCAGTTTAATAACTGATACAGTGGTTGGCAAAAGTATTCGGCCCCCTTGAAGTTTTCCACATTTTGTCACATTACTGCCACAAACATGAATCAATTTTATTGGAATTCCACGTGAAAGACCAATACAAAGTGGTGTGCATCTGAGAAGTGGAACGAAAATCATACATGATTCCAAACATTTTTAACAAATCAATTACTGCAAAGTGGGGTGTGCATAATTATTCAGCCACCTGAGTCAATACTTTGTAGAACCACCTTTTGCTGCAATTACAGCTGCCAGTCTTTTAGGGTATGTCTCTACCAGCTTTGCACATCTAGAGACTGAAATCCTTGCCCATTCTTCTTTGCAAAACAGCTCCAGCTCAGTCAGATTAGATGGACAGCGTTTATGAACATCAGTTTTTAGATCTTGCCACAGATTCTCGATTGGATTTAGATCTGGACTTTGACTGGGCCATTCTAACACATGGATATGTTTGTTTTAAACCATTCCATTGTTGCCCTGGCTTTATGTTTAGGGTCACACATTCGCCACACATAGCGTTTTGTTCCATTTTGGTCTCATCTGACCAGAGCACCTTCTTCCACATGTTTGCTGTGTCCCCCACATGGCTTGTGGCAAACTGTAAACGGGACTTCTTAAGCTTTTCTGTTAACAATGGCTTTCTTCTTGCCACTCTTCCATAAAGGGCAACTTTGAGCAGTGCACGACTAATAGTTGTCCTATGGACAGATTCCCCCACCTGAGCTGTAGATCTCTGCAGCTCGTCCAGAGTCACCATGGGCCTCTTGACTGCATTTCTGATCAGCGCTTTCCTTGTTCGGCCTGTGAGTTTAGGTGAACGGCCTTGTCTTGGTAGGTTTACAGTTGTGCCATACTCCTTCCATTTCTGAATGATCGCTTGAACAGTGCTCCGTGGGATGTTCAAGGCTTTGGAAATCTTTTTGTAGCCTAAGCCTGCTTTAAATTTCTCAATAAATTTATCCCTGACCTGTCTGGTGTGTTCTTTGGACTTCATGGTGTTGTTGTTACCAAGATTCTCTTAGACAACACTACACTCGGTGTAGAGTTCTTGTGTAGTCAATCCTCCAGTGTGTTCCTATTATTCCCAGTTTGGTGGTTACAAGCATACCATAAAAAAACTTGGGCTGGTTCACACTTTAAATTTCACAATAAATATGATTTATTCAAAAATAGAGATAAAAGGTCCAATGATACCACTTAAAAGGTTTTAAAAGCAGTAAATATCACTTTAAGACAAGATAAAAGCAAATAAAGATCAAAAAAAATTCAATGATAATACTTTAAGATGGCAGTAGGTATTTAAAAGCAATTAATAAACAGTGATCAACGTGTTTCGCCAATTTATTGGCTTCCTCAGGACCAAAAAATGTATAACTCAGTGGCCAGATGGTGTTTCCCATTTAATATCTAAAAATTCCCGGGCTTTCCAGACCAGAAGTGAGGCATGTGTTTCACCTGTGGAACGCATATCCCTTCATTTGCATATATATCTTCATATACCCTTTCTTGGGGTCTTATGCCGGCTTCTATTAGTAGAGGCATTGTCTATCTGCTCTACACTGACTCTACGTCCGTGTAGAACAGACTATCATTACATTCGTGCCTTAATCCAAAGGATCGCGGCCTATGCCGCAGCCGCCATCTTGGATTTTCGCCCGATTGAATAAGGGCTAGAATAAAGGCTCCTTACCAGAAAAACATGTCATATTTGGATTAACAGAAGTATAGCCCTACATCTTACAGGGCACAGTGATGTTATTACACTAGGAGTATGGGGGAATATATAAGGGCTATATAGTGGGTATAAACATATACTCTATGTTTAAGAAAAGTGGGTACTGCAATTGATTTATAACCTGATCCATACTTTTATGTAAAACATAAAGTGTGAAAAATATATATTATATATTTTCAGTATACCCTTCTATTTATGAAAGTGATAGTTATAATGGGATTTAAATTATAGAATTATAATTATAGTACTGAGAGTGAAGTTCTGCTAGTTCTAAAAATTGTGATATATGCTCCCTCATATGGTGGTATATTAGATTGCAGGTGACAAAAGCTTTATAAATACCATTAAAAACAATGCTGATATATAAAACCTCTTAAAAATTAGCTGTAAAGACAATTAAAAATAATCTTTTTTTATATATAAACTAGCAAAAGTGTGCCCATTGGTGCACAATGGAAATTATGTGTGTGTATGTTTTGCTATGTGTGGATATAGTGGATAAAGAATCTTTACACAGGTATATTTTAAACTCTTACTCAGACAGTCACCAGCTTCCAGAGGAACCAAATAGGATAATCCTGCAGGTCTGAGAGTACAATCCTGCCACACTGTTTGGTTGAAACTAAACATGCTAGGTTAATACTTATTAGTATTCACCACAGCAAGTGGTGATGGTACCTCATATATTATAACAGAAGGTCCTTCACAGCATCATGTTATTATAATAGCATTGCCCTAATAATCTAACATATAAACAAACATTTCTCATTCCCAGTTTACCTAAAGAAATGGATTTATCCTTTATATACTCTTTTATACAGATCGAATTGGAAAAAAAATAGCTTCAGAGCAATTTTTAATAACTGATAACAGCTTTTTATTTCAGTATTACAGTAAATCCTTGGTATACCTGCCTGGCTTTACCACTAAGCAAAAGGCTAAGGACTTGCAAGCGAGCACCTTCATCCCAACCATTAATAGTGTCTGCCAATTTAAATTGTTCTAGCCAATCAGTCCACTCCCTAGTTACCCCATCAAATGGATCAGGTTTAAAAATAGGTTTGGAAATTGGGCCTGGTAGAGCTATTGAGTCTAATTGGGGAATTTCATCTGCAGGTACCAGGACAGGAGGATTTAAACCAATACTATCAGTAGCAGCCTCCATAGCTTAATACAGAGAACAAACATACAAAGTAAACATGGAGAATAAATGTTATTACCAGCACCGCTGCCACCAATCTGTACCAGATCACTGCTTTATAGAAGGATTATGGGTAGCATGGCACACAGTAGGTTACTCTGGTGGTCTGGCACAAAGCAGACAGTGCACATAAACAGGTTCCCCACACAACATGTGCAGTAATCAGGGGTGTCCCTGTCTATGGTGCACCAATTTGAATATTGACCAGGCCTGTATATTGTGTGTCCTTGTAAGTTGGTGTACACTTATCTGTTGCCTCAGAGTTTGTATCCAATAAGGTAAATTGTCTGTCCAATAATCTGTCCTCCCAACAGGTGGTAACAGGGTCTTGTACACAGGATCTAGTGTTGCAGTCAATATCACTCCAAAGCACACACCACAATCTACTTTCACTTTCAATCCTCCTAGCCATAGAGAGCATGGATGTCTTGTCTTTTATTACTCACTGACACCACCTGCAGGCTGGAAGTGGTATATAAGGAGCCTTGGTGTATATGTCCATTACAATAAACATCACATCCTGTGTAGAAGACTGAAACTTTTTCTGGATTACACTTCCTTTCACATGGAGCAGACCTAGGGGTGTGGTTTAACCTCCCATTTTGACCAAACCATGTTCAAATAGGGATCTCAGCTCTAAGTAAGTTTATGTATTTTGTATATTTTGTGTTGTACCTAATATACATATATAATAACACATACATATACACCTTTCCTATATGTAATATCATATACCCCCCACCTCACTGGTAGCTCCTAAAAACTCAATGCAATCTCCTACAGAGATATAAATATATTTATATAATATAATTATAAAAAGCTCCACAAATCTATTTCTTTATTAATTCCAGATGGGACTAAGGTGTTTAGTTCATATATCCATTTAGCCTTTCGTCTTGATAGTGCAGCTTCCTACATTTTTTTAAGACAATGCATGATGGTTCAGAAATAGCGAACAAATTCAATCAACTCTGAACAGTCTGCAGTTTTTCCCTCAAAACACCCCCTAACTCAAATTCCCCCCACAAACTATATATTCCTGGAATCTACAAACCTTCAGCTAAGTAATGCTGTAGTTTGTTCATTCATACCATTCAAAAATGATGTCCTGAATTAAACGGTATGCGATATGCATGGTTACACACACAAACGTGCAATCAACTAGTTACAAAGTGAGCACTTTTACCATATTTTCTGGAAAAATGGATAAAAAATAAATTTCAAAGTTAAAAATCATCGCAAACTCCCATGCCCTAACCATATGCATGGTTACACACACAGACGTGAAAGCCACTAGTCACAAAGCCAATGCGCAGTACCAATAACAGCAATTTTCCAGATTTCTCAATCTAAACACCCCTAACTCAAAAATACCCCCCAAAACTATATATTCTCAGAATCTACACACCTTCAGCTAATCAACCATGCCATTTTTCATTCATACTATCAATGGTATGTGCACAGATCTTCATAGAATATCACACTTTTAGCAGATTTTCTGAAAAAATAAAGAAAAAACAAGTTTCAAAGTTAAAGGGTATCTCCACTCGTAGGAGGGAAGGTAAGGAACTTACCCACTCACTCGCTCCCCCAATGCGTAGTCTGACAGGTCCTGACTGTCACAACTTAACGGTAACTGAGAAGACTGGATAACAGACATGTATTGATTGACTATGAAATTCTTTATTTACGGGATGACAGAGCAATAATGATATCACTGTACAGATTATGGCGTTTTTCTATCAACATTAATTGTAATTATAATCAATAATATCAATATGCAATTAGCAATAAACAGTTCTGCTGGAACAATAACATCAAACTATTTCTCCTTGAAAGGGTTAATATCCAGAACTTTATATAATGTGCATGCATTAAAGGGCATGTCCACCCTTAAAAATAACTTTTGATATGCTGCTCCCCCATGTCTGGTAGCCCCAACCGCATGATTAGTATTTTGCAAAAGCTCCCCAAACTCTTACTTACCTCTCCTCTTTCCTCCGCTGCACTGAATGACCGGCAGCCGCGTCCGTGATTGGCTGCCGCTCAGCCAATCACAGAAGCGACTGCCGGTCCATTCGTGCCGCGGAGGAAGAGGAGAGGTAAGTAAGAGTTTGGGGAGCTTTTGCAAAATACTAATCATGGGTTGGGGCTACCAGACATGGGGGACAGCATATTAAAAGGATTTTTATGCTAGGGGGAGGAGATAGAACGGGAGGTAGAGAGGTGAGGGATAGGAAGGGGGAGGGGAGGGGGGAGAAGCCTGCAGTACACATGACAAATATCTACCGGAGGCAAGGTAGCAGGCAGAGCCCTGCTAGCCTCCTGGTGGACTGTTTTTGGGACTTTAGGGGGGGTCTACAGGAGAACCCTATGGAGCTGGGATGTGAGGTAAGGATTACACTACACTACATGGTGGGGCCATTACTGGGGGGGATTATAGTTTTGGGGGTGGACATGCCCTTTAAGTATCATGAAGTATCAGTAGCACACAGTCCACATGGCTCACAGTGCACCCACAAATAAAGGCTTCCAGGATGTAATTTGTAATCCACATGTGAAGGTAAACTGTATCACAGGGTTAATCTCTCCCAGGTTCCATAAATAACACCAAGACACAGTCCATGATACACTGGGATGTCCCAGTAAACTCTGTTGCTGGAGGGGTCAGGGACTTTGTGTCACTCAGCAATGACACTGGCATTACAATCACTGTCTCTGTGTTGGGTTAGTGTCCAAAGTCTTTATGGGGTGCAGGACCAAAGCTCACTGTGCCTCTCAGTCTCTCCCAACACATAACTTACTCCCACACACTGATGTCACTTCCAGGTTGGAAGCTAACCCCCTTTGTCTCAGCCCCTCATTGTGATTGGCTGAATGAAAAACATAACCCCATGACAGAGAATGCAGATTCACTATTAATACTATTACCATGTGAATTCTGATTGTCTGGAGGTAATTGAGTTAAACTATAAAAGGGAACTCCACACCGACGGACTGTCTTCTATGTGCATGGTCAGGACCTGTCAAACAAGATGATTCAAAGGTTGAAATCATACCTAAGCCCATATGACAAGTAAAAAAAACCTCCCACGTGTCCTAAATTAAATGGTAAGCCATATCCGTGGGTGCACACAGAAACATAGCCACCAAATTGGTCAAATGGGACACATGCACAAGTGCAATTACAAAAAAAAAGTGCTCTGTAATTTGAACAGCCTACACATACATGAAGAATTTCAGACGCTGTCATCCATAGAACTCTGTGCTTTTAGGAGATTTTGTGAAAAATAAAAATAAGATGATTCAAATCTTGAAAACCTGCCTAAACCCACTAGAAAAGTAAAAAAAAAACCCCACTAAATGCCAATCTCCCACAAGTCCTGAATCAAACGGTATGCAATATGCATCGGAGCACACAGACGTGGCCACCAACTAGCTCAAATGTGACGCATGCACAAGTGCAATTACAAAAAAATATATAAAACCACCACAGTTATAGTGGTATTTTAGTGAAAACCAGTTGGTACTGAGAGACGCACTTTACAGATCCTAAAAATTCAGTTCAGCTTCTTTTTGGTACTGATGCAAAATTTCCTAATATAGGCTTGTGAAGCCTCAATCCACAATAATATGGTACCACAGAGTGAGGCAGAACAACTTCGCCTTAAGGTATTTGCAGCCTTAGCCAGTGCTAAAACTCCTTCATCTAACCTGACCACACAGGAAAGAAGAGCCTTAACATCCCTCAAGAAAGATTCCAGTATCACCATTCTACCAGCAGACAAGGGAAGATGCACAGTGGTACTCAACACCTCAGACTACCATGATAAGATGACCATGCTCCTGGCTGATAACACATATGAGGCTTTAACAAGGGATCCCACCAGCCGTTACAAGAAAAGGGTCATAGACTTACTACAACAGCTTCAAAAAGGATAAAGCCATTGATCGAGCAATGTATCATCGCCTCTACCCTGGTGAGGCACATCCATGTATATATGGACTCCCAAAGATACATAAGGAAGGGGCACCACTAAGACCTATAGTCAGCAGCATCAACTCTTGTATCATACAAGGTGACAAAATACCTAGCCAACATCTTAGGACCATTGGTGGGAAGTACTAAGCATCACATCCAGAACTCCCAGGATTTCACTAACAAGATTGAAGATATAGTACTCGGTGCAGAAGAAACTATGGTGTCCTATGATGTGACATCTCTCTTCACCTGTATACCCACTAAGGAGGCTGTTGACATGGTGAGAAAATGGCTAGGCCAAGACAGCACTCTTACCAGTAGAACTGATCTCAACCCAGAACAGGTGTGTTCCTTACTGGACTTGTGCCTGAATACCACCTATTTCAAATACAGGTATATGTTTTATAAGCAAAAACATGGATGTGCTATGGGATCTCCAGTTTCACCCATTGTGGCCAACCTTTACATGGAGGAGGTAGAAAAACAGGCGCTTAATACCTTTAAGGGCATAGCACCCAGCCACTGGTTCAGATATGTGGATGACACCTGGGTTAAAATCCACCAGAAGGAAGTACAAGCTTTCACAGAACACATTAATGCAGTAGACCAAAACATCAAATTTACAAGGGAGGAGGTACAAAACAACAAACTGGCTTTCCTGGACTGCTTGGTAGAAGTTAAGGAAAATGGTAAACTGGAAGTAGAGGTTTACAGAAAACCAACACACACAGATCAGTATTTGATGTTTGACTCCCACCACCCTTTAGATCACAAGCTGGATGTCATCAGAACCCTGTAACACAGAGCTGAGAACATCCCCACTAGCACAGAGGTGAAAGCTAAAGAAATGAAACATCTCAGAGGAGCCCTTAAAACTTGTGGATATCCAGACTGGGCTTTTGTCAAAAGAAGCAGAAGGAAAGAAAAGAACACGAATACCAACAGTGAAGGAGAAAAGCAAGACAGGAGAAAGAACATGGTCATCCCATAAGTAGCAGGGGTCTCCGAGAAATTAAGAAGAATTTTCAAAAAAACACGGTATCCCTGTCTGCTTTAAACTGAACAACACACTGAGGCAGCAACTCAAGCCTAAATAGAGGTGGGGGGTTCAACACCAACTGTCTGCCATGTACAATACTGTTTTGACGCCTTACTCTGGGCGTTCCTATAACACCTCTTAGCCACTATCCAATCACGCCCATAACACTTGGCTGTGATATGCTGATTGGGATTTTCCAGGGTACATAATTGCCACAGATTCTTGTACAAGTCATTCTGAATTGAGAAAGTCAGTCGGATGACTAGCGAAACGTCTTCAAGAACTAAACTTCAAGTCCAGTTGATCTAATTGAATACAACAGATATTCCTAATATAGGCTGTTTCCCTTAAAATTGGCAGCACAAACACATGTGACCCGTATACATCTGCAACAAGAACAGGCTACTTGGCTACAAAGGGCAATTTCAAGAAGTTTGTGGTATCCCAACAGGTAAGTTGAGAGGTGCTCCCCCTGAGGCCTGCGCCACTTCAGATAATAATGTTAATTTAAGTGCTGAACACAAAACCAGGTACACAACGTTTCGGGAGGTCAAACCCCCTACCTCAAGTGTAACCACATACTACAATGACATTGTAATATGTGGTTATTGAGTGTGCCTCCCTGCAACTTTATACCAATTGGCTACAAAGGGGAATCATTTAATAAAGTTTGTTGGACTAATCATGCTAACAATTCTTATCTATTGTGTGTATGTAGCCAAAGACTAATTTGTATGAGCCTGTTTTGAAAAACTCAAGACTAGGCATAAATAATGTTATTGATTTAATTTCTGGTTAATATCGATCGAACATTAATTATCGATCAAGAATTATCAACCCCCATGTGCGTAACCTTATGCTTAAAAACACTACTGATTGAAAAGTTAACTTACAAGTGTTAATATCCCATTCAAACATGGCAGCTCCTGGTGTGGCCTACAGCTCTTCACTCTCCCCATGCCCAACTTCTAGTATGACGTATATGCACAGAGAAGGGGCCTGGGATGAAGCAGAAGAGCTGATATCTGCACTAGAAGTGGCCACATTTGAATAGAGATATCAGCACTTGTACGTAAAACAAGGAGGTAGGAGTAAAACAAGGAGGTAGGAGTTGCATGTTCTACCTACCTGAAAATGCATTTATAATCATTGTTTTGCACACTTTATTCCCTCTTTAAGGATCGCCAATGTTTATTTAGGAGAGATAGTTTTCTTTAAAGGGCAACTAAAGCCACAGAACAAAACTGAACCAGAAGGCAGAACACCTTGATATAAAACCAGTAATCCGCGTCTTACCTCTCATTTTGATACAGACGCTGGGAAATTTACCTAAATAACATATGGTTTGTGCTTTACTTCTCAGCATTCTAGTATCAGACAGTTTGGTCAACAACCAGTATGTTCTGCACATGCTCAGTCCTTAGCTATGGCACAAACTTGTTACAGTTGGTCACACCCATTAATAATCTCTAGCCAATCCTTTTACAGGACAGATAAAGCAAGGAAGCAGGTGACTGAGGTCAGGAGGTGTGGTCTGACACTGCACATACACACAGATACTTCATCCAGTTCTTAACAGGCTTTGATTTACTTTAACAGAGTTTACTAAAGTGGGATTTTATAGTTTATTGGTGTTTTTAGGGGGATTGTTTTCAGATTCTGGAGTATAAAAAATTAGGTTTAGTTCTCCTTTAAGGATCTTCATTGTTATTTCTTCACTATTTAGAAATTAGCTGTTATTCTCCACACCTCCTATAAAATGTACTACGTTGTGACCATTGGGAAAACTAAACAAACAAACAAAATGGAAGTTGTCTGACAAGGAAAATACATTTTGCCACTATGAAACTAGATAGGACTAGTACACCCCACTGACAGGTACAGTTGCTTAGCTGACAGGGGAGATGGGAGGGGTGGGGTGTCTGTCTCCGTGGTGTTAGTGTATAATTAGTAAAGGGAATAAACTAATCAGAGCCAGTGTATAAGTGTAGGAGGTAAGACCGAGAGTCTCTGTAAGAGGGGTTCACACTGCTGGTACCTTTTAAGCAGGAAGGTAGACAGTACAAGGAACAGCAAAATACAGCAGGAGAGCGGGTACTGTCTGCACATCTCTCGCAGTGTCCCCATCCGGAGCTGCTGCCTGCTTAACAGCCACAGCTCCCAGAGAGATGACATGACGGCTCCATACAAGATGCGGCAATCCCTGGTCTCTCTCCCTCTTCCTGTCAGACCAGGCCAGACAGCTAGAGCCTTGTACGTCATGTTATGGGCGGGCGCTGAGGAGATTTTGACCGGCGGAGGCTCGCGGGACTTCGAGGTTAGAGCGGGAATTCAAGGTTATTGTGTGAGCTCGGTCAGTGCTGTCCTACAAATTGCGTTAGAGCCGTCCGATAGTTCAGTCTATCGGTCGATTGGGCCGAAATAATTGCATGGGGTTTCGTACGATATGAAATGGATCGGACTCCCGCAATTATGGATCGCACGTTTGTTTGCGGCAAACTGTCGGCCACGCTCTCTATTTGTCGCGACCGACAGTCCTCCTTGTCAGAAGTGCCGGTCAGCAGGAAGGATTGCACGTGTGTACCCTGTAATTCTCCCTTGAAGGCTGGGGCCAGGGGTTGCCAGATCATTTGGTTTAGTAGGGACAGACTTAGGGTGAGGCCACACTGCAACGCACAGGAATCGCGCACAAAATCGCGAGCGTTATCGCACACGATTGTGTGCGCGATTCTTGCGCGGTTCGCGTTTTGCGCATGCGTTTTCTCCTTTTCACGTTATGGAAACGCATGCGTTAACGCACCAAAAATGGTGAACGCATGCGTTACCATAACGCGAACGGACGCGCAATCGCATGCGCATCGGAAATCGCGGGAATTTTTGCGTTCCCGCGATTTCCATTTTAGCGAAAATCGCGGGCGCAAATGCGCGAAAAACGCGCTAGTGTGGCCTAGCCCTTAATAAATGTAATTAGCTGGGCTGTACTGATTGCAATTAAACATTAATTTTAACTCAGCCATGCTACGTGTGTTTTTAATAAGTGCGTACGTGTTTCACTGATCTGGCAACTCTGCATTAGGCCGCATTGCTGCACTTTCAATAGCAATCCGATTGCCCTTTTAAAAGCAGACACTAGTGTGGGCCAATTGATGTAGCCGCACTGTGCGTGCGATTTGTTAGTCGGAGCACGTGATCCACATTTGTCACAATTGCATGCGCTCCGTTTGCGCAACATTGGTCAGTCACAAAGCAAGTGCACAGCATCGCACACCGGGAACACATGCGCAGGAACGTGTTGTAGTATGGCCTCGCCCTTAGTGCGTGTGAAAAGCGAGGTAGCAATGCAGGGAGTTTCACACAGCTGTGCATTTGCACTGCAGTTCTGCCAATAATTTATTAATGGAGCCCATGCAATCTGCACTAAAAATAGTGATTGGTATGAGAGTCAAAACCGCAGCGCAGCACATGGCGTGGCCACCTATATTGGAATGCACTGGCTTACAGTTTTCACCTGTTAACAGATCACCACACAATAGTGTGTGACAATCACATCACTGTGGCCTAGCCCTTGCTGACATTAGCTTTGGAAATGGGCCTTTGCATGTTCCTTACTACACTGTTTTAACATGCGGTCCGACCAGCACAGACAGTTAGGTCGATGACAGACACTGAGGGCTAGGCCATGCGCGATTTCTCATGCACTTGCGTGTGAGTAGGTGGCCACATTGTATGCATTGCGTTCCATTTCCAAAGTGCATGCGATCACCATTTTTTAGGGGGAGAGTAGTTGCTGTTAGAAGTATAAGGGGACCAGTAATTAAATGGGGCCCAGAAAATTCTGGCAGCCCTGCTGGTTAGTCATTCATCCCCCAGTACCGTATATACTCGAGTATAAACCAAGTTTTTTAGGTTTTAAAAATACCTTTTAAATCTGACCTCGGTTTATACTCTGGTCATACACAGATTATGAAGAGTACGGACAAAAAAAGAAGCCTACCAGTTGGAGATTGGACCATTCGGTGAGGAGCGAGCAGACCGGAGACCAGGACCTGAGCAGTTAGAGGTGCAGGCAGTATGCTGATGACGTGATATGCGCGGGACGTGCGTAACTTACGTGCCCACGCTTATCACGTCATCAGCACCTCCTGACTGCATCCCAACCGTACATAGAGGATGGAGGACTCTGTACCTTCTGAATCTGTCAGCCCTCATCATATCCAGTAAGGAATTCTTGTGTATGAGGGGTTTAGGGGTGGGCTAATAGGTCTGTACAGTGGAGGGGTGGTTTAGAAAGTTTGCAGAACTTTGAATAAATGCATTTTATTAGGTAACTATTCTTTTATTATGGGGGCCAAATGAGCTTGCCACTCCAGATGTGTAGAAACTACAACTCCCAGCAAACAAAGCATGCTGGGTGTTGTAGTTTACAAACATCTGGAGTGTCATGGAATAGTTGGTCACTGGATTCTGCTATTTATGGTAATTTTTAAATCATTTTTACTAATTAGAAGTTTTCATTAGTGTTCATATTTTCTAACCTCGGTTTATACTTGAGTCAAACACTTTTATTCCTTTTTTCAGGTAAAAATAGGTACCTCGGTTTATACTCGAGTATATACGGTAAGTTTGTAAAGAAGGGTTCAATTTGGGAAATCTAAGGTCCTAAACATTATCCAGACTGTCTCAGACAATCCTAATTAAAAACCCAGGGTTGGTGCTTTCGTCTCCAACACCACAGTGAAGCACAAATGCCCATGTGGTGGTTGAGACCATTTCCCCCCCTCTGTCCTATAGAGCCTCCCTTTGCTAGGATGCTTCAGGAGACCCACCAATACTACCCTCACCATCGACCCCATGCTGCCACCAGGGAGTTTAAGAGGGTTATGCAATAAAAGTTCTTATCGTTTAAAATGGTGCTAATATTTCCCCAACCAATCAGATGTTAGCTTTCAAATGTTAAATAAGATCTGATTGGTTGGGGCAAAATTAGCACCATTTTAAACGATAAGAACTTTTATTGAATAACCCTGTTAGTCTTAAATTACAATAATTTAGTATGTGAGAAAACACCCCCCAAAACTCAGGATCCGTTTTACTTACTGTCACCAAAGCTGCTCCTATACTGATAAGAGGCTTATCCCACAATTAAGTACCACTAAATCCATGCCTCTGCTGCACGCGCAGCAGACCATTCTCTCCCGCGCCGTCTCTAATCCAGCTCCCTGCTTGCGGAAGCTGCACGCACGGGCTTGACTCACAGCCGCGTCTGTGATTGGCTAAGACGCGGCCAATCACAGATGCGGCTGACGTCATTCAAGACGGCGTGGAAGAGAAGGGTCCGTAAGTAACGATGGAAGCATTATTTTGCAAAAATATTTTGGGGGTGGAAAGGGGGCACCTACCTTGTAACCAAATGTTTTCACGCTAGGTGCAATGGCTACTTCTAGATAACCTGATTATATATACTGCGAGTCTGTCAATCCTAACCCTTTACCTGGGTCAGTGTTCCATTTAGTGATTATTTTGATTTAGGTATGCTGACTAGTTCAAGATGATCTCCTAAACAGATGTGTAGATTAAAAAGGGGAACTGTACACTGTAAATCCAACTTAATGTTACTAGATAGCTTCGGCTATAAATGTAGTTTTTTTTTTTCTTATTTTCTTCTAGCACCTCCATACCCCACCTTTACTCCTTGAAAGATGTCTTCCTCCTCCTGTCTCCTAGCTCCAACCCCATGAGATGTGCAAATTCCTTTTTCAAGCAAATAATGTGTCCTGTGGCAGAGTGCCTAAAGTCTGTGCACCGGCGAAGTGACGTCGCCATGAGCGTGCGTGCAACTTCATCAAGCCGCAACCAAGCACATCGCAGCATGACGTGCATATGTGCGTCAACATAGTCATGCACGTGCGACTAACATCACTGCGAGCTAAAAAAAAAAACACGGAGACAGGAGGAAGACAAACTTTCAAGGAGCAAAGTTAGGGTATGGGAGGGTGCTTAAAGGAAAAACAAAACACCCACTTTACATTTAAAGCCTAAGCTATCCAGCAACATTAAGTTGGATTTACAATGTATATACCCTTTAAAAAGAGCACACACCTACCTTTAAAATTACTCCAGGATCATGATTCTAGCAGCAGTCTATAGGATGTTATTTTCCTGCAGTTGTACCGAGCTGTGACACCACCAGAACCACTGCTCTGCCCCCAAGTCTTTGTTTAAAGCATATCCTCTCCTGGGAAAAGAGCATCATAAGCCACCCCCAACTCCTTAATCATATTTAAGGCTAGCCACAAACTTTAAAAGATTAGGTAGAGGAATGGATGCAGCTCTGCAAATAGATATAGAAAAGATCGATTTGGGGAGGGTCTTCTTATACAGCACATTATGTGACTGTCAGACTCATACAGGACAAGTGAGGAAGTGTAACTTTACAAGCCTATAACTTAAAGGACAATTATACTCACCTTTTCCCCGATCCACTGCAGCATAGTACCCAGGGTGAGGACCTAAAATCGCTAAGTCCTCACCCTGGGTTCTTTCTCTAACTCCTGCACTACTTACCGCAAATCTGCTTCGGCGATCCAGACTGTTCCACCTCTCTCCTACTGTCAGTGACAGTCGCGAGGCAGCCAATTGGAAGACACACCTCCTTGCAGAGCGTATCTTCCTATTGGCTGCCTCGCCATCTGTCATTGAAGCAGGAAGAGCGGAGGAACGGAGCGATCGGCGAAGCAGATTTGGGGTAAGTAGTGCAGGAGTTAGAGAAAGAACCCAGGGTGAGGACTTAGCGATTTTAGGTCCTCACCCTGGGTACTATGCAGCTATGGAGGAAGAGGAGCGAGGGTGAGGTGAGTATACTTGTCCTTTAAGATCCGGAGACGCTAGAAGATACATCATGCCAGGTTTGTTTGAAAGGTATGATAAAGCTCTTTTAAATAGAGGTTACCTGTATGGAGACCAGTTACCCTTTAAAAGTATGATTAACAAGAACAAACTCTGCTAAAACGATTTTAATGTTAGAAAAATTCAAGTCATGATAAAACTTAACTTGGGAAACAAATTTTATTCACAGTTAAATGCAAAACAATGATACAAAAAGCTAAAAGTACATAAAGTGGATGGTGCGGTTATAATTCCGACAAACTGGGAACACACAGTAACTATAAAGGGGGATTCAGATAGGATTAACACTTTATCGGTAGTGTTTACTGGAAAAAAAATGCATTTCCAAGGCCGATAAAAGCTAGTTAACTACTGAATATTTTTTTCGACTGCAGCTGTCTGACAGATGGTACTGCGTGTCCCACCATAAAGCTTGCACGATCAGAAGAAAATGACAGACAGAATCTGCAACGATCACACTACACAGTCCCAAGCATTCTCCCTATATAAAGCATAGGGGGAGTGCCAGGACTAGTTTTCCACCCCCAATGCCTGCTGAAGTCTATCCACTCACAGCAGTGTAAAGGTGTGGTGTTTCCAGCTAGCACAATCACCAGCACCATTGCTCCACCCCCAATGCCTTAGCCACGAGCATGCCCTGATTTACCCTACTGCTGTAACAGCATCTTTTGCTGCATTATAAGCCCACCCCCAAACTTCTTTAATTTTGAAAGCTAGCCACAAGTCTTCAACAGCATTCCACAAGCTAAATGTGGTGACGGCTACAAACCATTTCGGCTTGGAGCCATCATCAGTGTAGGCCTCTAGTTTTGCAATGTGATGCGTCTATAGGCATACTTTACTAAAAATCCAATAAGCTAGGGAGAGTAAGGGCAAGGCCACACCCATGCAAACAGATGCGCTAGCGCAATCGCACACAATTGCGATTTCCGTGCGTTGCAGCGTGTTTAAGATTCCCTAATTCAGATTATGGAAGTGCATGCGATTGCACTTAAAAATGGTGATCGCATGCGCTTCCAAATTGGAAACGCAACACAAAGGAAATCACAGGAACTTTTTGCGTTCCTGCGATTTCCATTAAATCAAAATCGCACGCACAAACGTGATTGCATGCGAAAACGCGTATAGTGTGGTCTAGTCCTAAAAGGCATTATAGATCACCTTCACTCATATGTAAATAAGTAACCGCGTACACTGATGAAGGCTCAATAAAGCCGAAACCAGTATGTAGCCGACTATCTAGTTTTGCATTTATTATGTGGAATGCTGTTAAAGCCTCTTAAGGTTTGTGCACACGTAAGATTTTCCACAGTCCTCCGAGCCCCTATTCTAATAGACATTTCAAATTTACATTCTTATTACCAAATGGGGTTTAAAATAAATCCTAATAAATTACAGAATGGTAAGTTTTATTTCTTTAACCCTCCATTAAGGAAAACTTATTTTACAAATAAATTTACAGACACTGAATATTTTTGTAAATCACTTTATTTATATACATTTAAAAATATGTTTGGAAAATCCAAAGCCAGTAAAATGCATATCACTGGTGCAATCCCAAACCCAAAGTTATAAATGTCTACAACCCCACTGGCAAAACGCAGCTAATAAGGTCTTTTGAAGATTACCCATGATTCAAATAAATTCTGCCAGGGCACTGAGCATATGAACTATAAACAATGAAAGGATTCCCCTTGGAAAAAAATATGGTGGCAGAAATGGCAGCAGTAATAACAGACTGATGAAACAGGTTTACGACAAAAATTTAACAGGTCTGATCAAATGTTTGTGGTTTCAAATAATGCACAAGAATAAGGGCAAGAAAAGCTAGAGACTGGAAATTAAGTTTAGGGGGTTTTTTTTGTTAGTTTTTTTTTAAACACAAGATAGGCAACTTCAGTATATCTTACAGTGCAGGATTAAGAAAATTCTTGTTATGCATTTGTGAACCAGTGAGTGACATTAACTAATTAGTCTCACTGTAACTATAAATTCTCAGGAGCATATTACAGTAAAACTGCCACTAATTACAACTTCAAATTTTTTTAAACAGGCACACTGTAAAAAAAAAAAAAAAAAAATCAATTTAAAAACAGACCTGCATTTAGCAATGTTTTATTTTAATATTAACAGGCTCAAAAAATTATAAGTGTTTAGGTCTTGCAGTAGATTAATGCTAAACATTATTACTTTTACCTTACAAGTAAAGTAATTGTTTTTGTTTGGTACACATTTATGTTCCATATATTCACTCTAAATAATACTGAGGGAAATAGAACAATGCAGATGGGCTGCGATATGGACATCAACCTTCATATTCTTTAGTTGTATGCAAGAAAACACCCACCTTGGATTCTGAGATGTCAAAGACAATATATAGCACTGGAAAAACAGTGGCAGTGCAAAGATTAAAGTACATGCGTTGACAAAGTAGAACCACAACTAGCATACATTATGGGTAAAAAATAGCAAAAGGAGCAAGTGTTCATTAATTAAGAACCTCCAACTGTAATACTATATAATAGTAATATTAAAAAAGCATGAAGGTACAGCTTGCAATGTCAAAATTTAGATGGAAAAAAAAAACTAATCCACCAAGTGTTGAGTAAGAATATGCACAGGAGACTTTTTAAAGGAAAACTATGGTCTAAAAAGTTCTGGAAACCTTCTTTGCCCAAAAAATTTCTTACTAAAATAATGAGCTTGAAGTCTTAAAATCTTTACGTCCACCTATTTCCCCCGCACTAAAGGCATGATTAGTGTGTGATTAGGAGCTTTAAAACTAGCATCTCCCTGTTCTTCAGGGAGAATTGGGTGAAATGGAAGTAAGCTGCTGTAGTGAAACGTTTTACTTAAAGTGTCATAACCCCCCCCCCCCCCCCAAAAAAAAACACGTTATATTAAATAAAAGTGTATTTTTGTTGGCGATGGGATCACTTGCTCCTATCTACAATAGTAACTAGAGCAGAGTTCTCACTAGCTGAAGTTCAGCAAAACAGTAGGAGGTCTCACTTTCCTTTAAAAAAAAAATGTATGAGGAGGGTTTCATTACTTATGGTTAGAATAGAAAGGCAGACGAATGTTAATCAACTGTTTATGGAATACAGGGGGGGGGGGGGGGGTGGGGGGTTAGACCATGTTTTTCCTTGTGATTTCAATACTCTCACTAAAAAGTTTCTTGGTAGAATCTATGGCAATCTAAAAATGTGATTTCTACAGGTAAAATAAAAAAAAATAAACGTATACAGATTTATTGGCAACCACCATGCTTAAAGTAATATCCAGTACAAGTAAACATACTGCAACGCGTCACTATAAATCAAACAATATCTGTACTAACAGACACTTATTAATGACACTTAAAAAAAATAAAAACTTTATTACAAAAATAAGTTACACTCGCCTCCAGCTTACAGTATAAAACAATTTTATTTGCAGGAATGCAAAATGATTGTTTGTCATGAGCATTTGAACAGATGTCATCTATTTTCATATGCTTAAAATTTGCAATAATTGGGCAAATATGTATGAAACTACCATGGGATAACAAATTAGCTAGCCATAATGGGTATGTTGTTTAACTGCAGTATCCCTTTAAGTTTTTTTTTTTTTTTTTTACTTTCTGGATTGTGGCAACTAGGCTTTTATCCATTAAGGAATTTTCACTATTACCACTCGCATATCAAGGTGCTTAAAATTTTTTTAAAACAGAACATAACTGCACTGCACATTACAGATTATCATGATCTGCTGTAAAAAAGCAGAATGGAGATAATCAAGACTAGCAATAATAAAATACACAATTGCAGACAAACCTTCTAATAAGGGAAACTTAACTACAGCAAATTTACTAGCTAATATAATTTATGAAAAATGTATCAGGAATATCACTGCATGTATAAAGGTTTATTCCGGATATAAACAGAAAAAAGGGACACTGCAGTCTGTTACAGATTTGCTGATGTACTTTTTGGAACATTTGATGTCTTAAAAAAAGTAACATCTTGCTAAACTATTTTACATCCAAATAACTACAATATCTGAAAGAGCAAAGGCTGCTTTTTCAGCCACAAAATACGACAAAAGCTAGGCCTGTTTCTGAGCGTATGAGGAAATCTAACAAGCCTTTGACATTAAAGGCAATATAAGAATGTTACATTTGGTACAATGTCTTTAAAATTGCTTCCTCATGGCACACTGAACAAGTCTGGCTTTTATCAACAAAGATTTTTCTATGTACAGTACACACCGGGTATAGTTCAATCCTCTGCTACTGAGGTAGTTAACCAACCCTTTAAAAAAGGTTCTGAAAAGAACCACTATCTGGAATGCCTGACTAACCGGCTCTGATGATTACACCTGAAACTTCTGTATTTCAACACAATTCAAGTGATACAATCATGATTAAACCTTCGGAGCACAAAGTTTTAGGGTACCAATCTTGATAGAACATATGTACACGCTTATATTCTCATTTATGTCCTCTG
>CM033473.1:159249095-159429095 GCA_019447015.1 Hymenochirus boettgeri | reverse complement strand
GCGAGGCGGGGGCAAATGAGCCACCCCTTGCAAGAAAGTCTGAACATCTTTGCGCACGGCCAATTTACGATGAAAGAAGATCGAGAGAGCTGAAATTTGAACTTTAAGGGCACTCAGAGAGAGCCCTTTGTTCAGTCCCGACTGCAGGAATCTCAGTAGTCTGGACATGACAAAAGTACGAGATGGGGAAACCCCTAGAGCTTGCCCACGATATATATCTTTGCCATATACGATAATAGATCTTAGAGGACGAAGGTTTTCGCGCTGCCAACATGGTCGGAACTACTGATGACGGAATACCTCTCTTCTTCAAGAGGGCAGATTCAATAGCCACGCCGTCAAATTAAGACGCTTGAGATCCGGATGGAACAAGGGCCCTTGAGAGAGCAGATCCTGTCGTAGAGGCAGAGGCCACGGATCTTCCACTGACATTTTAAGCAGATCCGAGAACCAAGACCTTCTTGGCCACTTGGGAGCGATAAATATTGTTGGCGTCTTTCCCAGTTTGATCTTTTTGAGGACCCGAGGGATCATGGCTATGGGTGGAAAGACATACACCAGGCAGAAAGCCCACGGAACTACCAGAGCATCCACTAGGTACGCCTGAGGATCTCGAACCCTTGAGCAAAACCGGCGGACCTTGCAGTTGAGACGAGTCGCCATCATATCTATGTCCGGAACCCCCCACCGACTGGTCAGGTCCCGGAAGACGACCTCGTGGAGAGACCATTCCCCTGGGTCTATTATTTTCCGACTGAGGTAGTCCGCTTCCACATTCAGCAACCCCGGAATGAAGATCGCTGATATGGCTGGGATGTGGCGTTCCGCCCAGGAGAGAATCCAATGAGATTCCTCCATGGCCATGTCACTTCTCGTCCCCCCTTGGTGATTGATGTATGCTACCGCGGTGGCATTGTCCGATTGTATCCTGACAAACTTGTTCGCCAGAAGGGAGGTCCAATGAGAGAGTGCTAAGAATATGGCTCGAAGTTCCAATACGTTGATTGGTAGGAGAGTTTCTTCTTGAGACCAGGAACCTTGGGGTCAGCGACCCCAAAATCGCACCCCACCCTAAGAGACTCGCGTCCGTGGTCAGAACCGTCCAAAGTGGGAGGCAAAGGGGATTGCCCTTTTTGAGATTGGCATCCTCCGTCCACCAGATCAGAGAACGTCTGACTGGCGTGGGAAGATGAATCTTGGTATCCAGAGCATCCAGAGACCTGTTCCACGATGCCAGCAAGTGACGTTGAAGAGGTCGTAAATGAAACATCGCGTAAGGAACTGCTTTGACCGTGGATACCATCTTCCCGACCAGTCTCATGGCTTGACGAAGGGAGATCTGAGGATCGGCTATAGCCTGTAGGGCTAGACCCTTGAGGTCTTTCCTCTTCCCCGGCGGAAGAAATATTTTCTGATGGAGAGTGTTGAAACACATTCCCAAAAATGTCATGCGAGGACTGGGGAGGAGAGATGATTTTTGGAAATTGACTATCCACCCGAAGGAGGTCAGAATTTGTATGCACCTTTCGACTTGCGTTGACGCTAAGTGGAAGGAGGGGGCCTTGAGCAATAGATCGTCCAGATATGGCAGAATGAAAATTCCCTGAAGGCGAATGTAAGCTGCTTGGCACGCCATCACCTTGGTAAATATGCGGGGAGCAGAGAATAAACCGAAGGGCTGGGCTGTGAACTGGTAATGTAAATTCCCGACGGCAAACCTGAGAAAACGTTGGTGAGCCTGCCAAATAGGAATGTGGAGATAAGCGTCCTGGATATTGAGGGACGCCAGAAAATCCCCTGGTTCTATTGCTAAGATGACGGAACGAAGAGACTCCATCTTGAAGTGTGACTGCCTGACATACAGATTGAGTTCTTTTAGGTCCAATACTGGGCGAAAAGAACCGTCCTTTTTGGGGACCGAACAGGAACTATCACTTTGGCCAAGAGGAGCAATCTTATGGCTTTTTGAAAAGCCCTGCGCCTGAGAGAGGACCTGGGAAGAGTGGAAGGAAAGAAACGGTTGGGAGGAGGGGATGAGAATTCTATGCGATATCCTTGAGATATGATCTTTCGGGTCCACGCATCCGTGGACGGACAATTCCATACCTCGTGGAAGAAACTTAGGAGACCCCCCACCCAGTCCCTGGGGGGATAGTCAAGACGATTTGGGCTTATTTCCTGTCGGTCGGAAAGCACCTCTTTTGGTAGGCCAGGATGGACGAGCAGCAGCCGCTCTACTTTGATGGGAGGCCTGAGGATTGGGCTCAAAGGATGGCCTTGTCGAGGCACGAAAGGGCCGAAAGGATGGGTTCCTATGAAAAGCGGGGAACCTACGAGGCCTGTTTTGGGGGAGAAAGTTACTTTTCCCCCCCGTTGCCTGGGAGATGATCCTTTCCAATTCCGGTCCAAACAATTGTCCCCCGGAGAAAGGAAGACTCGTGAGGGCCTTCTTGGATATAGTAGTAATATATACTACTGCGTCCGATAGATCTTGAATAATCTCTAATAAATGGGTCTTGGCCGGGTCTGATCCAATATCCTGGTACAGCTGATTGAGCCAGACCTCCATTGCTTTAGCTACCCATGCGGAAGCAAATTGGGGCGTAGCGCGGCTCCCGAGGCTATAAGGATATTTTTAAAAAGGCGTCAGTCCGACGGTCATTTTGATCCTTAAACGTCGCCGCTTCGGACAGCGGAATAGTGGTGGCTCTGGAAAGTCGGGCTACCGGGGGGTCGACCGTGGGAGGGGTGGACCATCTGTCAATGTCGGCCTTGGGAAAAGGGAACATGAAATTAAACTGCCTGGAAAGGGAAAGACAGCGTTCTGGGCAGGACTAAAGTACTATTTTATCCAGTTGCTCGTAGGAGGGAAAATGTACCGAGGATTTCTTAGCTCGGGAAAACAGTGTTTTGGATGGGTCCTCCTGGGACTCCAAATCCTGAATATTTAAGGCAGTCAGTACTGACCTTATCAATGAATCTACGGCGTCCGCCGTAAACGTTGTCTGTGACTCCTGTTCGGGAACCTCGTAATCTATCTCACCTTCCTCAGGAACGTCCTCTTGAGTCGATTCCTCTACCATGAAGACAGACGGTTCTTGTGAGGTGGCTGGTCTGCACTCCCTGTCCGAAGTCACTAGCTGACCGGATTTGAGTACCTGAGTAATGGAAGCAGATAGAGACGAGACAGAAGAGGCTAGGGACTTAACCCATGCCGGTTCAAACTCATGGGGGATCCCCTGAGGGTTTGCATCTTGGACAGACCCCGCAGACGTATTTTTAAGGGAGTCCAAAGATTCCCGAACTGACCTGGCCCATGAGGGCTCTTGGTCGACTAAGTTAGAGGGTGATAGTGCTTCATGTGCGACAGAGCAAGAAGTACACGGGCCCTGATTGGCCCGCGGGAAGTTTAGTCTGACATATTGCGCACACATATGATGTGGCAACGGAATTTTTAGTTCCCTTCTGTTGGGACTGGGGAGCGACCCCTTGCTGGCCATTTTTTTTTTTTTACTGATTTAGGTGGCAGGAAATCTGAAGGAAAAAAAGGACACAAAAAAAAAATTGTACCTTTGAGAAAGAAATGTGACAGAATAGCTCAAGAAGAATAAGGGAAAAGCAACCTGTCCTGTAGACACAGCTCAGCTAGGTACAGAGGGAGGAGCAGAGAAACAAGGAGAGCCACAACAGCTGTGACAGCGTAGCTTCTGTCCCAGAGATAGCTGAAAAGCGCTCCAATCGCGATCTGCCAGGTCCGGTAGGAGAAAATATAACAGGGCCGACAGCTTCCCATGCAGCCGCAAGGACTGAGAGAGCTCCGGAGTACAGAAGAAGGAGGAAGCCGGAAGTCCCCGCGTTCGCGCACAAAGAATGCCAGTCAAGGGGAGCTCCCGCCCGGACCCCAGAGGACCCCGCTCTTACCTTAGAGTGGTCCGCAGCAGTGTCTGCAGGAAATTGACCCCCAGGCCCCATGCAATGCGACCGGAGCGTGTCGCACAGTGGAGACAGCCTGACAGACTGCTTCAGCCATCCACCAGGTCAGATGGAGACCCATATCACTTCTCCCCTATCTCTTCCTAATGGCACTTCCCAGCTATTAGGGTTTCGGGTCGCTAGGAGTGGGGAACAACCCACTGCTGCGTGAAGAATTTTTGGTGGACGCTAGGAGTGGGTAAGAACCCACTGCTGCGTGCTTAGTCCTAGGGAATAGGTGGAAGGTATGTACCTCCAGCTAACCCTTTTCTAGATTGCTGCAAGTTGATTGTAGATGTGGTCCAACTCCTGAGCGGACACTTAAAAACTGGAAGCAGTCTCCTGGTGCTAGGCTATATAAGGTAGGGGGAGGAGCACTGGAGCCTGTAAAAGTTTCAAATTTCCAAGTGTCCGCTCCTGGAGGTGGAGCACTTAACCCCTAAGGTGCCTGGGTCCCCCTTGGCTGAAAGAGAAAACCTTATTTACATTTTTGTTCAACTTTTGAAATCTGCTCCCAGCATGAGAAATTATACTTACAACTTCCACAATCCACCACTGCAGCTCTCTTCTAATTCCTGGTAATGCTGTCAGTCACGGCCATGACAATGTCACAGTCAAAGGCTGACGGCCATTACCGAACAAGCCTCCACTTCTGCTGCTCGTGAACAGAAAAGGCATGTAGCAGCAGCTGAGATGGAGCAAGCGGAGGTGGATGGTGGACTTTAAAGTATAAATTTCTCACACAGAGCACATTTCAAAAAGTTTAGCCAAAACGTAACTGAGGTTTTGGGGAGTCCTGCATTACATATTAAAGGGCATGTCCACCCCCAAAACTAAAATTTAACCCCTTACTGGCCACATCAAGTAGTTTAAAACAATCCTTACCTTACATTCCTGCTCAAAATAGTTCCCCTGCTGTGCCCCTCCAAAGTCCAGGAAACTGCTGTGTAGGAGCAGTGTGTGACTCATGCTGTGCCTGAGACTTCCTCAACCTCATCAAGGTTGAGGCATGCTCAGTGCAGCCCTCCCTGCCTCTCAGCCAATCACTGACGCGGCTGCCAGTCCCGCCCCCTGCTTTCAATTCCATGCAAGCAGAGGGCCTGAACACTGCAGCAGGGGAGAGAGGGCAGGTAAGTAAGAATCGGGGGACTTTCTAACAATTATATTAATGCGGTTGGGGCTGGGGGAGCATGCCCTACCACATATCAAAAGTAAAATTTTGGGGTGGACATGCCCTTTAACATTTTTTCTAAGGGGTGGACATAACCTTTCAACCTGTCATATTTTTAGAGCTATTTGTATGGAAAGTCTTTACACAACAGCAGATTGTCATTGCAGCAATATTTCATAACTTAAAATTTAAACTTAAAAAGTTAAAAATAAACTGCCACTTACATCTGATTTTTTGCTGCTTGTCTCTGAGCTTTTCGTTCTTTTCTTTTTTGATCAGGTGGCTTGGCAAAAACAATTTCAATATTCTCTCCTTCTAACTCCTTACCATTCATTTCTTCCATTGCCTAAAGTTTATTAACAGGAAGCATTAGGTCACTGCTAAATCAAAAATATTTTACATAAACAATTTGCGCAATATATACTATGGCTTGGATTTAAAGGAATAGTTCACACAAAAAGTGATTGAAGACCGGGAGGTAAAAGGACCTACCGGTATTTCTCACCTTTGGTTCTTTAATCACTTGACCAGGATCCAGGATCGAAGGAGAGTTTATTTACCTTGCACAAAATACAAAACGTCAGCTCCACTGAAAATTGCCAACCTTTGGGACTTGTCAACTGAGCTGCAGTAGCTTGTGCGCAAGGTAAATATACTCACCTTCAATCCTGGTCGAGTGATTGAAGAATGGAAGGGAATAGATCCTTTACCTCCTGGACTTCAATCACTACTTTAAATGAATAGTTCACTTTTTGTGTGAACTATTCCTTTAAGCTATATTTGAAAGAGGTAGATACAAGTAAATTCAAAAGTTCAGCAGTCAAAACTAGATTGTCAACCATAACCTCAAGTGCCAAATATGTAGGTAATTAGGCATTTAAACACATTTGTCAAAAATAAAATTTAAAAAGGGGTGATTGTAAGTTTTCTTTTTTAAGAGTGTACAGTACATTGCAAATCTGTGTGAAAAGATGAATCTTTGGGGGTTTAGATAGCTACTATATATTGAAATTCTGGCCGAATTTTATATTGAATTCAGGCACAGATCCTCATTAGCTCATTAATAATCATGCTGTTGCTGGTTACTCTGTACATAATAAAGTTAAAAGTATGGGAAGGAGAGGCCTACCAGTGATTCTCCTAGTGCTGCAGTAAGCCAGCACTAGGCCCTCTTTTGGCCCCCAGTCATTTATTGATCCAGTGAATAGTCCCAGAGAGGTCTATAGTAACCCTCTTTGGGGGTAGTCCTTGTAAAACTGAAGGAGATACTCCTGTACATGGTAAAATGAACAAGCATGCATCATTGGTGCAATGTAGGTGGCATCAGAAAGCAACCTTATTTCCCCCCCATTACTGGCAGTGTCACATATGAATTAGAAATGCATATGTGAAATTCAAGTATTGAGCCATTTATCTCAGTAAATTCACTGGCAGGGAGGAGGGGAAAGTCCAAAGTATTTTGAGGAAAGAATGAAGTATTGGTAGCTTTTTTTTTCTCTTATACAGTTTCTGGTGACATACAAAGCCAATGTTGCATAGACTGTCTTTACAAAGTATTTTGTCACTGATGTGTAGATGTATTTTATTACATATTGGGTGTCTCTGTTGCACAGCCGACCACTGATTACTGCTGCTGTGTCACTGATTATGGCGGATCAAAATCCCAAAAAGAGGGCCCTAGAGTCCCCCGAATACAGTATACTATAATAGAGCACAACACTATAAAGCAGTTCAAATTGAATTTTATTAGCCATAAAACCAAACCTCACAAACCATTAAAAGTAAGTCCCTTATCCTCCCCTCCCCCACACTCCTCTATAAGCGGGGCATCCCCCGTGAGCGACTATATTTCCCCTCACAATATTACCGCAGGACTTTGTATATGCCTGATTCCATACATTTGGTTTGAACAAGCTTCACCTTTTGGATACAACAGCCCTCCAAGCGCCCCTGTGTGGGACCACCTACTCTGGCGGGTGAAGTCGGCGTTGATGTAGATACCGGGAGAAGGACGCCATACAAGCGGTGAGAGCTGGTGAAGTTCGGGTCTCGAGAGCTAGCGTGGAAGTCATAGTCCCGCCGGAGGATGGTATAAACCCGGGGGATGCATTGTATGGAGTGGTAACTTATCTTTTTGCATTCCGTTTTTCATTAGTTGGCAGGCCACAGATACTCTGCGTATGGGATCTGTACCGATAGCGAGCATCTTATAATGTGGAAGAACTGTAATAGTGTGCGGGCCAATTGAACATTTATGTGATGCAGTGTTACACTGTATCACATATTTATACTTTGTACTCCATTTGCCAGCACATTGTATCTGCCATATTTAGCTGCTTTCATGTGGACTGTGGTATTTTGTTGAGCTCTGAGGGAAAATAGTCACTTACGGGGGACGCCCCTCTTATAGAGGAGTGTGGGGGAGGGGAGGATAAGGGACTTACTTTTAATGGTTTGTGAGGTTTGGTTTTATGGCTAATAAAATTCAATTTGAACTGCTTTATAGTGTTGTGCTCTATTATAGTATACTGTATTCGGGGGACTCTAGGTCCCTCTTTTTGGGATTGTGTAGATGTATTTGCAGCTCTCCAAATAATTGACTTATGGTTTTGTTTGTCAAATTATAAAACTACAGGAAACATTAAGCAGAGTCACTGGATACTAAGTAACTGTTTAATTACAACATTTGCAGTGTTGCGCATTTCCAATTCATTTAACATTTTTAATGCATGTGTTTCAGTGCATCATGTTCGTTTGGGGTTTCTGGAAATAATGCCTCATTAAATTTAATAAAGTAAGCTGTCCATACTTAGGCTGAGGCCACACTACAATGCACAGGAATCTCGCACAAAATCGCGAGCGTTATCGCACGCGATTGTGTGCGCGATTCTTGCGCGTTTCGCGCTCGCGTTTTCGCGTTATGGACACGCATGCGTTAACGCACCAAAAATGGTGACCGCATGTGTTAACAAAACGTGAACGGACGCGCAATCGCATGCGCATCGGAAATCGCGGGAATTTTTGCATTCACACGATTTCCATTTTAGCGAAAATCGCGGGCGCAAACGCGAGCGCGAAACGCGCGAAAAACGCGCTAGTGTGGCCTAGCCCTTATGGATGATTTGTTTTATACTATATATTTTAATTGGAAGGGTTATATTTTAAAAACAGAAATTACCTTTACAGCACCAACTCGTTCATCAAAGTGAATAAAAGCATAGTCTTTTAACTTTTTGACTCGTTCCAATTTACCAAAATGGCCAAATGCCTTTTCTAAAATTTCTTCTGTAACGGTATTAGCAAGGTTGCGTACAAATAAAACTTTGACCTAAAAGAGTGGGAGAGAAATATAAAAACCCAGTAACTTGCATATTCTCGGATTTATAGATTTTTTTTAAAAACAAAATATGGTTAGATATGCATTTCTATTTTGTTAAAGGAATTGTACACTGAAAAAATTACTTTGCCTCATTTCAATACATGTATGCAGCACTTACTATGTGTTTGTGTTGCTGCATGACTTCAATCCAGCACTTGTTTTACTCAAGCTCAGTCCCTCAGCCAGACTATCTTGAGTCTCTGTGAGGGCAAGCATGCTCAGTAATCCCTATGAGCCAACATTGGGAGAGGGACTTTTCCACCATGCAATTCTCGTAGCAATTGTCATCTTTCTAGCTACAGCAAAACTATCCCTAACAGAAGAATCTGATACTAAGGCACTTAATTGACAGCTGAAATGTACAGTGGTTTGCAAAAGTATTTGGCCCCCTTGAAGTTCCACATTTTGTCACTTTACTGCCACAAACATGAATCAATTTTATTGGAATGCCATGTGAAAGACCAATACAAAGTGGTGTGCACGTGAGAAGTGGAACGAAAATCATACACGATTCCAAACATTTTTAACAAATCAATAACTGCCTGAATCAATACTATGTAGGACCACCTTTTGCTGCAATTACAGCTGCCAGTCTTTTAGGGTATGTCTCTACCAGCCTTGCACATCTAGAGACTGAAATCCTTGCCCATTCTTCTTTGCAAAACAGCTCCAGCTCAGTCAGATTAGATGGACAGCATTTGTGAACAGCAGTTTTAAGATCTTGCCACAGATTCTCGATTGGATTTAGATCTGGACTTTGACTGGGCCATTCTAACACATGGATATATTTTGTTTTAAACCATTCCATTGTTGCCCTGGCTTTATGTTTAGGGTCATTGTCCTGATGGAAGGTCAACCTCCGCCCCAGTCTCAAGTCTTTTGCTGACTCCAAAAGGTTTTCTTCCAACATTGCCCTGTATTTGGCTCCATCCATCTTCCCATCAACTCTGACCAGCTTCCCTGTCCCTGCTGCCACCACCATATTAGAAAGTGGGGATGGTTTGTTCTGAGTGATGTGCAGTGTTAGTTTTTTCGCTACACATAGCGTTTTGCATTTTGGCCAGAGCACCTTCTTCCATATGTTTGCTGTGTCCCCCACATGGCTTGTGGCAAACTGCAAATGGGACTTCTTAAGCTTTTCTATTAACAATGGCTTTCTTCTTGCCACTCTTCCATAAAGGGCAACTTTGTGCAGTGCACAACTAATAGTTGTCCTATGGACAGATTCCCCCACCTGAGCTGTCGATCTCTGCTGCTTGTTTAGTCACCATGGGCCTCTTGACTGCATTTCTGATCAGCGCTCTCCTTGTTCGTCCTGTGAGTTTAGGTGAACGGCCTTGTCTTGGTAGGTTTACAGTTGTGCCATACTCCTTCCATTTCTGAATGATCGCTTGAACAGTGCTCCGTGGGATGTTCAAGGCTTTGGAAATCTTTTTGTAGCCTAAGCCTGCTTTAAATTTCTCAATAACTTTATCCCTGATCTGTCTGGTGTGTTCTTTGGACTTCATGGTGTTGTTGTTACCAAGATTCTCTTAGACAACCTCTAAGGACATCACAGAGCAGCTGTATTTGTACTGACATTAGATTACACACAGGTGCACTCTATTTAGTCATTAGCACTCATTAGGCAATGTCTATGGGCAACTGACTGCACTCAGACCAAAGGGGGCTGAATAGTTATGCACACCCCACTTTGCAGTTATTGATTTGTTAAAAATGTTTGAAATCATGTATGATTTTCATAACACTTCTCACGTGAACACCACTTTGTATTGGTCTTTCACATGGAATTCCAATAAAATTCATGTTTGTGGCAGTAATGTGACAAAATATGGAAAACTTCAAGGGGGCCCGAATACTTTTGCAAACCACTTAAAGATGTTCCAGACTTGATATGGTGTGAAAGATCCCTTAGCCTGTCAATACCAGATGCATATACATTTCCAGACCACATATTTTGGCCTCTGGAGGCACCCCACTTAAAACGCAACCTCCCATGTATTACCAGATCCCACTCAGGAATAATACGTTTTTCATTGCGTTCCTTTCCATTCCCCATGCTAAGCTATGGTTAAAAGGGTATGTCCACCTCCCAAACACATTTTTTTCTACGAATAGGGGACCTGCCAAAACCCAGACCTTGCTAGATCTAAACCTCCCAAGTCAGTTTCAAAATCTACTTCTGCTTGGGTTCACACGAATGTTACCCAAAAAAGTCAACTGTGCAACACTGTAAAAAATTTTCTGGGAACTAAAAAACAAATCTGCTTTTATAAATATATATATATATATATATTTTTTTTTACATTGGGATTTTGTTAGCCTTCCTGTGCTGCAAAAGATAAGGAGAGGGGAGGAGCACCT
Organism: Hymenochirus boettgeri; assembly: GCA_019447015.1. NCBI lineage: Eukaryota > Metazoa > Chordata > Amphibia > Anura > Pipidae > Hymenochirus > Hymenochirus boettgeri. The sequence continues at coordinate 159,418,209 of CM033473.1, read as the reverse complement.
GAGTCGGCAAATGTTTAAATTTTAAGTGTCCGCTCCTGGAGGCAGACTTCTTAACCCCTGCTGTGCCTGGGTCCTCCTTCGGCTTCAGAGAAAGATTTTACGGTGAGTAACAAAATCTTCTTTTCTCTTTCAGCCTTGGGGGATCCAGGCACAGCAAGGGATCGCCAAAATGATGACGGAACGTAAAGATTCCATCTTGAAGCAAGTTTTTCTGACGTATATATTAAGATCCTTTAGATCCAGTCCCGGCCGGAAGGATCCGTCTTTCTTTGGCACCAGTAAAAAGGTTGGAATAAAATAACAGGAATTTTTGGTCAAGGGGAACTGGGTAGATAACCCCGGTTTGTAGAAAGGATTTGCTAGTCAGTTGAAGAGCCTTGCAAAGTTGTGGTCATCTGGGAAGTTTAGATGGGAAGAACCGTCTTAGAGGGAGAGTGGAAAATTCTATGCGATATCCTTGGGATGACCAGCTTGGTCCTTGCGTCTGTGGAAGGATGACACCCTCCGACAAGAGATGCGGTGGGGAAATTCATGTGGATTTTGGTTTAGCTCCGTTGGGGCTAAAGCATCCTCTTGTTGGGCGAGGATGGACGAGCAGATGGACCTCATCGTTAAGGGCCCTCTTTGAGGCTGGGTCTGCCACCCATGCCTTCAGCCAGAGAGCCCTTCTTGCTGCCGCTGAAGATCGAGCAATAGGTCTGCTTGCTTCTAGGTCCGCGTCTCCGATATAGATTGCCGCATCAGAGACATCCTGTATGATGTCTAATAAGGGAGCTTTTGCCAGATCGGCAATTGCCTCCTGATACAGCTGGTTGAGCCATACTTCCATAGCTTTTTCTACCCGTGCTGATGCAAATGTAGGGTGCAAGGCCGCCTGAGAATGAGGATTTTAGAAGGCCCTCCATACGGCGGTCATTTTGGTCCTTAAAAAGTAGACGCCTCAAAGAGGAGTGGTGGTGGCTCTAGAAAGTCGGGCCACCAGAGTATCGACTATTGGAAGGGCTGACCAATGGTCTATGTCTGATTTGGGAAAGGGAAACATGGAGTTGAACTGGCGAGACTGATGTAAACGCTGTTCAGGAAAGGGCCATTCATGCAAAACCAACCGGTTCAACTGCTCGTAGGACGGGATGGATGCGGAATTATTTTTGGTCCAAGAAAACAGATTTAGAAAGGTCTTCCAAGGACTCTGGGTTTTGGAGGTTAAGAGCTTTAAGCACTAACTTTATTAATGAATCCATGTCGTCGGCCGTGAAAGTCGTTCGAGTCTCCTGCTCTAGGAAGTCAGATTCTATTTCTCCCCTTGTGGAGATCATCGTCCTCTCGAGGAGATTCTTCTTCTGCAAAAGGAGTAAAGGGCTCCTGAGGCCTAGAGAGTCTGGGGTCCCTGTCAGTAGATGTTCGTTGTCCAGATTTAATGACCTGTGAAATGGACATAGAGCAGACAAAATGGACAGAGGAAGTAAGGGACTGGTTCAGACTCTTGAGCGCTTGTGAGCAAAGCGGACCCCACTGAAGTATTCTTAACAGAATCAATAGAAGCCTGCAGGGTTTTTGCCCAGTCATGTTCTGTATCGGCTGGGCCAAATGGTGCAGGCGGTAGGTCGCGGATGGCACTGCACTTGGCACACATTGGGCCAGATTGACCGGGCGTCAGCTTCTCCTGACAAAAAGCACAAACATATGATACTGCTACTGGAGGGATTTTGTTATCCTTTTTGCAGGACGGGAGCGACCCCTTATTAGACAGTAAGAAAGGAGGGAGAGTCTTAGCCCCACGGTCACCCACCCTATCACTATATTCCCTTAGAGACCGAAAAGGAGACCCTTAGAATAGTGAAAAGGGGGGTGGACTTAGCTGTCCTGCAGAACCTTAGGGAGAAGGGAGAAGCAGAAGAGAACTGGAAAGGCAATCCAGAAAGGTCCGGTAGAGGAGGTAGGTGTAGGAGTCCGGAAGTAAAGTATCGCTTGCGCGTGAATAGTTCGCGCCAAGGAAGACGCTGCCCAGCCAATCGGATCACGGCTGAGCTGCAGATTTGGAGCAGAGGCCAGAGGGACTGCTTCCGCACATTTTAGCCCTGAAGACATGATGTGCAGCCCCTCTGCTTGGTATAAGAAGATTGATGTTGGTCCACTCTGCATGCCTCGCACGTAGGGAGCAACTGGAAGAATGTAAGCCCAGTTGCTTCATGTCTTTTTCTTCTTCTTCTGCAGGTCACAGCAGAGTTCAGTCCAACTCCTGAAACGGACACTTAAAAACTGAGGCAGGCTTCCTGTGCTGCAGAGGATAAGGAGAGGGAAGGAGCACCTGAGCCTGCAAATGTTTAAGTGTCCGCTCCTGGAGGTAGACTGCTTAACCCCTGCTATGCCTGGGTCCCTCAAGGCTGAAAGAGAAAACACAGTTTCTCCCTTTCTTAGCTAAAAATAAAGCAAAACCCAGATCTATTATTTCCCCTTTTATTTTATTACTTTAGTCACGAAATTAACGGTGACATTGTTTTAGATTGCAAGCACTCATTTTTACTGTAAGAACTCAAAGCGGTCAGTTTTTCTGCTCAACTCTTAATATTCTTGCAGAAATTTGGATCATGGTTCTACATCTTCAGAAATACAATGGGATGCCTTCAAAGTAGTCCTACATGGGCAAATTTAGAATATGATCTCCTACATTGAGAGGGCCATTGCTTAGGATGAAATGACAATGTTGAATCCTCTATGAGAGGTGGTGGCTAATTATATATTAACAATCGTTCCTCCCAAGACCAAAACTGTCCGACAATTAACCAGTTAATCAACTTAACGAAAAGCACAAAAGAAAATACCTTTTCAAACATATTTTGAGCATGGCCATCATTCAGCCCAATGATAAGCGAGCCTGGCTCATGAATCATTGGGAGACCAAAATATGATATTTAAGCACTACGGTTGTTGACTCCCTAGCTATATTGACATCGCACAGGAATACTTGCCCACTTTATAAAAGTAATTGTATAATGCAGTGGTCCTTTTATACTGGCTCCCTGCTGACAGAGAAATAAAAAACCAACAACAAACATAAGGTTTTAAGACTATTTAACAGTTATCAAATACCATATGTTGAGCCGAATTGCAAATTCTTGGCTCTTCGTGAACGGTCCACTAAACCATTCCTAATCCCTAACAAATCCCTAATGAATAGTTAAATACTCAATCATATTAGCAACTATTTTTTGAGATGTTTCAGCTGCCATTCAAGTGCCTTATTGTTATATTGATTGTTATACAGTGGGCCAATATTATGATCAATCCAACATGCGAGTAGAAAAATTGTACGTTTTCCCAATCTTTTTTTTTTTTTTAAATGATCGTAGTATTTTTCTAAAGTTACGGTTAAATGTAAAGTACCCTCACAATAGACTACATTAGACATTAATCATAAAATTAATTGAATGTCAAACTATGTATCGTACATCTACGCACAATTAACACTGTACATCTGTCTATCAAAGTGTCAGTTTGCGGCCGCAATTACAATCGCAATAACCTTCTGTAGTTTTAAGTCACCAGTTTGGGGATGATATATACACCAGTATATGCACTCAACAAATACAATGAACATTTCTATTATTTGATACATTACACATATCCATTTCCCAGAAGTTAAAAGGTCAAAAACTGATGATGGGATAACATGGAATGACGAGTTTTATTTAGCAAAGACGCACATTAAAATTTTTCACTACAGCCCTGCAATTATTACCTCCTCACCTAACGTTTAGAGCTCAGGCATGCTCAGGCACTATTTTAAATATCTTCTTTTATATCCCTGTGCTAAAGGAAGAGGCGGAAGTGAAGATGGAAGTGAAGGAGAGAACTTTCTGTAACAAAATAATTGAATTCAAACAAGTATAAAAGTCAGATTAAAAAACAAGCGGCACCGTTTTATATAGCAGTTTCTGTCATTTTATGGCTTCCTATATTAAGGTTACTAATACATTAAATAAGGTAGGGAGAGAATTCAGGCTTTGATACTCCCTTTTCAGCAATATGCAAATAAGGAACAAAGACTTCTGGGAATTTACCATGTTTACACATGGAAGCACTATGGGGGAGATCCAAAGCCGGGCGCCGCGTTACTTACCTTTGCCCGTTCCCGTGATACAATAACTGACAAACGAGATTACGTCAGTTATTGCATCGCGGGATCGGGCTAAGTTAAGGAGCGCGTCCTTAACCTTTACCGTTAAGGTTTGCGCTACCTCGTAACGCGAAACTTAACGGTAAAGGTTAAGGACGCGCTCCTTAACTTAGCAGAGGTTTTGGATCGTTAGCACAGTGCTGTTTCCAAAAACATTTGGAAACAGCGCTGTGCTCTAAATTCCGTCTAAAACCCACGTTAACCCGAAATTTTTTCAGGTTAACGTGGGTTTTAGACGAAAAAGGCCTATATTGGATCTCCCTGACAGTCTTTAAAAAGACTTTTACAGCATTCCACAAGCTAATTTCAAAAACCAGAGCGCCAACTACAGACCGGTTTCGGCTTTATTGAGCCATCATCAGAGTAGTGAAGGCCTCTGGTTTTGCAGTGTGAAGGATTGCACACATGTGCGATCACAGGTGCTGACCCGTGACGTACGATGTGAACAAACTGCTGTTATGGCTGATAAGCGCGTATGTGCACTTTATCGGCCGAAACGACCGCTCGTTCGGAGATTCGCCCAGCCAGTCAGGCAACAATCCCCGACCGAACGGTCGTTTCGGGCCGATAAAGTGCCCATACACGCAATTATCGACCAAAACGCCCGTTCATACACCTCGTGCGTCGCAGATCGAGCACCCACAATCGCAAGTGTGTGCCAACCTTTACACCCCACCCTGTTTGAAGACTTTTATCTCCTTAGATAAGATAATTAACTTGGCTCAACAGCATCCCTCCCCTATCACCCCCCCCCCCATTCAACCCAATTGCCTTTTTCTCTAAACCCTACCCCACCCGGCAGTTCTTCCTAGTAATACAGTCATTGAAACCTAGTATGCCATCAAACAAGTTTATATGCCGCCTACTTCACAGATTTAAAATATTCAGCTAAATATTGGTACTGTATTTGGTTTTGTTATGTTTGCTTTTAACTTATTGCATGTCTCTGGATGCAGAGAGATTGGTTTCTCTCCAAAAAAACACAAAAAAAAACCTATTGCTTAGCGTGGTCTATTTTTAAAATCGGTATAGTCAGACCATTTAAGGGTTGGTAAGTATAATGAAGGACAAATTAAAAACAGACAACTAAACATAGATACAACTACACTTGTCCACAACATAATAAATGTCCACCCCCAAAACCTAACTTTTCCTCACTACTGACCCCACTGTGCAGCGTTTAAAAAAAATCCTTACCTTACCTCTATGCTTCAATTGGTTCTCCTGCAATGTCTGTCCAAAGTCCCAGAAGTGAAGAGTAGGAGCCTGGCTGCGAGTGAAAAGGTTTCCGCCTCTTACCTTTTCTGAGAAGTTTCTGGCTTGCCCACTGCAGCCTTTTCCCTCCTTACCTTCTCAGTCCCTATTTGCTGCCCGTCCTGTGCCCTAGCATAAATCAGCGTAGTGGACCCCATCCCACCCCCGACCGCTATATCTGTTTGCAAAAATCAGAATCTGTAATGTACTTAGAGCCTCATTACCCCAGTGTTCTGTGTTCTGCACTGCCGGCAGCCACATCTGTGATTGGCTGCCTCTTAGCTAATCACGGACGCAGCTGCCGGTCTGGCCCCTTGCTTGCAATTTCCTGAAGAGGGCCAGTTCTGAAAAGTCGGGGGAATGAAGCTCAGTAAGTGCATTTCTGTTTTTTTTTTTCTTGCCAAACAAATATGGCAGTTGGGGTGGGATAGTGTCCACTAAACTACAGCAAGTGTGTACGAGAGGTGGAGATACCCTTTAATCAAAATTCATTTTGCATATTTAATTTATGCATAGTACAGGTCAAGGCTTTTCCTAGGCATAACAAGTTACATTACTACTTGACACAACCTGACCCAGAATTCTTTTGCCACCTGTGCAGTTGCATAAATCTGAATAGCCCATCCTTTTAACAGTCAACGCCTTATTTAAAAAAAATTTAAAAAAAGTTACCTTTGCCATGACTTCAGGATCTGGATCTTCAATAGGGTCAGCCCATTCTACTGTAACAACATTGCCCCATACTTTCACTTTGCCACTCATTAACCTGCGTCGTGCTTGAGCAGCCGTTTTGTGATCTTCATATTCAAGAAAGCAAAAGCCTCTATTCTTTTTCTTATCATCAGGTTGGTGGTAAAGTATGACATCAGTAAGTCCCTCTGAAAACACAGCATAGTAAGGAGTTAAAACACACAAACATTTTGCTTACATTTCTACTTTATCTCTGAGATTCTACCTGCAATCTAGTTTAGGTGGGAGTAATGAGTAGGTCTACCTCCCCTTCTTGCTTAGGATCAGCAATGAAGGGCCAAAGGTTTCTGTTAATACCCGTGGCTCACAATTGTCCCGCTCATCTACCACTATTTGCACATGCATACAGAAATCCTATTAAGATCCCTTTAACTACACTAATTGGGTAAATTGTATCTCCACCCCCAAAAGAAAAATTTGGTATAAAGTAAGGCAGCCCCCACAACCTTAATCACTATGACCAAAAATACGAAAATCTGACCCTAAAATGTACTTGCTCATCTTTGTTCTATTTGTAACTACCTCCTCTGCTCATCATCTACCTACTCTGCATCAGCAGCTGCAACAGTAATTGGCTGCCGGTCAGTAGAAGGAACGAGGTTGGGTAAGCACATTCAGGGGTTGATTTAGACATTCTAAATATAGCGTATATGGTGGGTGGGAAATAGCTTTACCTTATACCATTTTTTCCCCCCCATTCAATATAGCGATCCTGCCACTGATACTGGGGGTTTCCACTGCTCATGTTAGAGTCCTTTAAGAGAAGCAGGAAGTGTCAGTTACGGATTACACTGACAGGCTCCTACTAATTTTTCTTTAGATTTTCAGAAAACCCTGCAGGACAACCATAAGGAGCAGAAAAGAAATGTGTGACATGTAATGGGGGTAATGTTATTTTTTTTCATATTGCTGTCCTTTAAGTTTGCAGCAAATTTAAGTCCCCTATACATCCTTTAAAAAAGGACTTGTTGCAACTATAAGGTTTTTTTTCTAGCCAAAATTCTAGCCAACAATTTAATTTTTATTGCTTGCAGTGCCTATTGACACACCAGCCATCCGACCAGTGCAATTCAAACTTGAAAGTTTGACTTTTCACGTTGGCAGCTGCACAAAAATACCTGCATGTATGTTTTCCTCTTGAAACCAATAGGGGTAATGATCTTTGTTTATACTGAAATAAACCAGAGCAGGCATGCAGGTGATCCTTCAGGTCGACTGTATCCAATGATATTACAATAAAGGACTTTGTATACGGGTCATTTCATTAGTGTGCACACCTTTTCCTTTGCCTGGAATATATTATTGTGCAGCCCAAGTGACAGGCTCGGGGCTGTTTGCACCTGAGCCACTTCTGACAAGCTGTGAGTGATTGCTATTCAACATCAAGTCAAACTAACAGGGAGAGTCCGGTTTTACGAAGGGTTTGGGGCTTTCGGCATCCAGACCATTTGTATTATGCTGTGCGTTTCTTACCCTGCATATTTTCGGTGACTTGTTTCCATATTATTCATGTTGGTCATCTCCCTCCTATATATTTTCCCCATTGCGGATGTTATAGGTTATATATACTGGTTCACAGAGCACCCTATTTTTAGTCTTGTTTAAGTGGTAATCCCTACACGTTTTGTTTTCTGTACCTGAATAGACATACAGGTAGCAAAATACGTTTTATAATTTCTGTCCTGGTTTATTGCTCATTTTCGTGCATCAATATTTGAGTATTTCATTTTGAAATGATCTGTATGTAATTTCTGAAAACAAAAATTGCAGGGGCCTAGGCACACCAAGTAGCAACTTGCCAAAAGTTGGTAGGTGCAACTCTCCAAAGTCCTCTACCCTAGGGCCGTAGTTATAGAACCATCCAACAAACAGTAGAGAGATGCACACTACATAGAGATGCTTAATATATTTATGCATTAAAGCATCTATATGTAGTGTGCATCTCTCTAATGTTTGCTGGATGTATCACTTGTGCGTTCACTGTCTTGAGAATGGCCCACACAATGGACCGAAACGCATTGACCTAGCACAACAAACCAGCTTGAATAAATCCCAGGAGTGCGCCAAATTATTCTACTTGATTAGCTATTATTTACTGCAGGGATCACTGGGGTCAAGTGGGCATGCCTGCTAGCATGATGATGCACATTGAGTTACAACATGCCCAGCACAGGAGAAGACACACCCCCAGGAAGTAGCACAATTTTCCCTGGCTGCTGCAAAGCACCTAAGGAGAATTTTGAAGAAAAAAAATTGGAAGAAGTTTGGGGGATGCTGTACTTTTAAACAACACACACAAAAAGAAATTTCATCAATGGAGATACCCTTTAATGATCCTACTGTGCAACTGCATATTATGAAACATTATTGTCAAAAATGCTATTGTGCAAGTTTACAGCTATCTAGACTCTGCAAGGCACGTTTTCCTTACCACTGGTCAGCACTGCCATATGTTTTGCTATGTGTAGATACAGTGTATAAGTCTATAAAATCTTTTAAGCTGTTATTGAAACATAATGCATAATTGCCAACAGATTCTTGTACAAGTCATTTTTGAATTGAGAAAGCCAATCGGATGACTAGCAAAACGTCTTCAAGAACTAAACTTTAAGGTCAGTTGCTCTAACAGAATACAACCGATATACCATGACCTGGATGAATGAGAACCTTCACAAGCATGTTATTGAAACAGTCATCAGCTTCAAGGGTAACTTCAAGGGAAACCAAGAATAGACCCAGGCAATCCTGCCACAATGTGCAGTTCAACCTAAACAGCACCATTCTTATTTATTATTATTGAAAGTTTGGGGTTGTGCTTTCTGTGACACCAACACGAAGTGCACAAACATGCAAGCGGTTCGGGATCTGTCTGCTTCTCTCTTATGCCTATAGCTGTTAAGCTGTAGGGCTAGAGAAAGGCTTAGATCCCTTCAGTTGGTAGGAAACCAGGGTATCAGGAACCATTGCAAACTTGCTTTCCCTTTCCATTACCAGCAAGCATCCAGGGGGAGGCTCAAATGGGATAAGCCTGAAGGTCCTAAAAAGGACCTCAGGCAATCCTACCACATTACATGAACACACACACACCCTCCCTTACCTTTTCCACCTGCCAGCTAGAACCTAGAGGGTCTATGTGGAATAAACATAAGAACGCACCCAGACAATCCTGCCACAATATACAGTTCAAACTTAACAACATCATTGGACAACCTGAGACCCTATATAAGATCCAGATTAAGATGCTAGAGTCATACTTATTTACCACAGCAAGTTCCAGATCTACAATCACTACGGTGTTAGGACAGTACTACAGGATACCAATTGGCTATATGGTTTAGAGTGTGGTGGGGTTAAAGCAGTTGAATGTTCCCCACAGAGTAAAATGAAATAGAGACTTCTTATAACAGAAGGTACCTCACAGCCTCATGTTATTATAATAATATGGCCCTAATCATCTAACATATAAATACATATTTCTCATGCCCAGAGAAATGGATGGGGACATGCAAAGTATCTCATTTATAGCCTGTAGCTAAAGCATGTGTCTAGATGTTGAACTTTTCACATTTTTGAAAACTACAAATCCCAGCATTCTATTTGTAGTAAGTTTTTTCTTAATGTCCTGTTTTTGATTTGCGAACAGTGTAAGATCAGAACCTCATTGAATGTGTGTAAAATTTAACTTCCTTTTAGTGTCTAGCTTTAGCCAGAAGGAGAATTCATCAGAAACAAACAACAACTCTACACCAGTCTTCTGCTGTTCGATTCTTGTACCTCCTGCAGAATTTCAGTTTGTTAAAATTTTTCTTGGAAAGTAGTGGCTTCTTGGCTGCTCTTCTTGACACAAGGAAATTGTCCAAGTCTTGATCTTACTGTGTGTGCGCAGATGTACTCTCAGCAGAACAAAAAAAAAAACCAGAAGGCTATTTGGACGAACAGGTGATGAAAGGGAGAGAACCCCTATAGTTTATATAGACACAGACGTATCCACCCTTCCTCAGATGTACTCAACCACTTGCTACCAATACTGAGCAAGCTCTGCACTAGTGGAAACTAAATTTTTAACCTAACTCATCAGGAGGAAATGGTCCTGGTAGTTGGTGGACACTCTAGGATGTCCTGTAGCCTTTTTTGCCACAACTGAACCCCTCAACTTGAAGTTTTTGATGATTCAATAAAAGGCTTTCAGATACAATATTCTTAGGGGAAAAATATACCTTAGGCAAGGACATTCTGATGCAAAGCAAAGAAGAATGTATTTGTGTTATAGGACGATTCTGCTATTAAGGATAAGAAGCTTGTGCAACGAGTAATTAAAGCCCATAAGTTGCCTCCTACGGGTACCTTATTTTATAGACATAGGAGTAATAGGCTGAAAGGGATTATTAGGGATCTCTCAGCCCAACCACTATGATTTTCTTTACTCCCATTTGGAACACTTTTTAGTAATAGTTTTATCCATCTGCCGTGTTTTTTTTTTGTTTAATTCAGATCTGTAACCATAGAATGTGCAATTTTTCTTACTTGTTAACCAGTTATTTTAAGAACAATAAGAATTTCACTCGTGTGAATTTCGGGTCGCCAGTGTTACTATAAAAGAGGAGCAGATGTGCTCAACATCAGTCTTCTCTTAATCAAAATGATATGCCCGATTGCAGCTGTACTGAAAGTTAGATCATTTTTTTGCCAGTACCAAAATACAGTGTAAGTGAAGTTTTTTAATCAAAGTAAAGGAGGCCACACATCTATGAGATATTACTTACCCGACCAAGGGCTCACGCGATGTTCCTTCGATCCTGCCGGAACTGCTTCTCCCGATTTTACATTCGACCGACATGCGATTGCAAAATGAATGGGATTTTGCGATCGCATGTCGGTCAAATATACGATCGGGAGAAGCGGTTCCGGCAGCATCGATGAACAACGCGTGAGCGCTCGGTCGGGTAAGTAATATCTCATAGATATATGGCCACCTTAAAGGTCTATCTGATAAAATATGCAATAACTCTACACAACAATAAAAAAGAAAACACAAATTGCCACAAATTTTATGGCCCACATTTGTGTCGCTGACAAAAACTTTTGGTCATGGCTATGTGCAAAGTTTAAATTCGAACACTTCCCATACTGTTACTTACCTGTAACTTTGCTGAATTCTTCAACAATTTGTTCCTTTGTTTTACTTTTTGGTATTGACCCAACAAAAAGCCTGTTATTGGCAACAGAGATACAAACACCAATATGCTTTCCAGTCCGTATCTCATGGTTATTGTACTGTTAAAAAATTACAAATATATAATTAGATATTACTACTACAAAGATTACTGTATACAACAACATTTAGAGAAGGTTTAATTGCAAGAGATGTCAATATTACCTATCTACTCTAGCAACACATGGCTTTATTTTTTTTCTTGTATACTATTTGACCACATACATAGACAATTAATGTCTTTCACTGTGTACTTGAGATTTTTCATAAAAATACAATAAATAAAAAAAAAACTCCTTGTGACAGGAGCCGAAGTGAGAGAGGAGGGAGTTATCTCCTGGTTTGTGCTTGTGGACATGTGCATTCTCCCCACTGCAAAAACTCACAGGAGGTCAAAGCAGGCTGCAAGAGAAAGAAGTCAGATCTCACAAGAGTCCTCTCCAATTGTTTTGTCTTTCAGCTGAATGTCCATCTACAGCTCCTGCCCTCCACTGCTTGAGCTAAGTATTTGGTCAGTATACTTGAGGCAGGCTCCTTCACTCCATTAGCACTCTGTATATAGGACATACGGAGGTCGATGAGTTATATACAATATTCACCAATTATAATGGAGTTAAATGCAATATAGGCATAGAAGTGACTGATAAAAGTTAGCAGTAATGGTTGCATTTGTTAATTCTAGGTTTATACTCTTAAAGCAGTTCTCCTGGGTTCTCAGGTTTAAAATACAATTATAGGTTTATATTCAGATTGTTTTCGATTTCGAGTATATACAGAACTTTGAATCTAAAAAAAATAAAAATATCTAATTAAAATATAGGCTTTAATGCCTAAATACTCATTTACAGGTAAACTAGTCTGAAGAATTGCAAGGGCCAGAGCACAAATGCATATCTACAGGGCTGAGCAAATCCTTGTAACCAGGTTGTCAATGCATCAGGAAATGTTTAACGCATACGTGCAAGTTTAGTTTAATAGAAAGATGCCGCTTTAAAAATCTTTTTCCCCCTTTTTATTTCCCCCTAAGTCCATCCTGAGCCTACCAGCAAGGCTGTAAAGTTCGTGACATCTTGGATGTGAAGGATAAGGCTGGTGAGCTCCTCCCTTTGTTTGCTTCCCCTCTTCCCTTAGCCCCAAAATCCGTGCTTGTGATGTCCACGCGCGTGACGTCACGGCTCACGCGTTCATGGGGGGGTTGGGGGCGGTGTGATGCCCGTGAACATGAGCAAGCACGTATTTGGAGGCTAAGGGAAGAGGGGAAGCAAACTCACAGAGGGAGGAGCTCACCAGCCTTATCCTTCACATTCAAGATGTCACAAACTTTACAGCCACACACGTAGGCTCAGGAAGGACTTAGGGGGAAATTAAAAGGGGGAAAAGATTATTTAAAGCGGCACCTTACTATTAAACTAAACTTGATTTTACAGTGCACTTATCCTTTAAGAGTTTCCCAGCGATCAGGAATGGTTATATCTTATAAAACTAAAAATACAATCTTTAGAGAATGATGTTTTTTGGGGGACATTTGTAGGAATCAATCTAGAGCAAAAAATTGGTTGGCAGGCGTAAATGTCTAGTCACACTGGCTACTTGGCTGTATTTTAAATAGTTTAATTAGAAAAATCAATACAGGACCGTGTTTTAAGTTTAGTAATCATCCACCCCCCCCCCCCAATAAAAAATATTTATTTACACACCAGCTTAACAGCTTCTTGAGCAGCTTCTTTTGTACAGAATGTCACAAAAGCATATCCTCTATTTAGACCAGTTAATGGATCCATCATTAAGCGAAGGTCCCATATAGATCCAGCTTTCTCAAACAATGGAACAAGTTCATCTTCAAAGAGATCTCTGGGAATCTTTCCAACAAAAATCTGTAAAAATAAAGGATAAATTGCTTCAAATTATATATAATAATATTCAATTACAATTAGGCAGGGGTAAAACATTTTTGATGCTAGGAGGCAGTCAAACAACCAATTTAGTCAGCTTCACAGACATTAATAGAAAACATTTTAAAAGTTAGGTATAGGTTTATTAAGTTTCTAGTTTGTCACGTGTGCTACCTGGTTCCAAGGATTTCTTGAGCCCTGCAACAAAGTATATTCTGATGTAATGATTTGCTGAGCTTCCTTACCTCTGTTCCAACAGATGGCTGTTGTCCTGTGTGAACAAAATCTGGAGGCGGACCACCATATTTCCTTTGACCTGTCGTCACATCTAGTGTGTATCCAGTCCTTTCCAACAGTGCCTAAACAAAGAATATATATTACCATAGAGCAATAGCAATTAGTAAAAATTCTGGGATTTGAAAACATATCAGAATAATGTCAATTATGCAAATTATTAAAGGAACACTAAACTGAAAAAAATGTATGCAAATTATTAAAGGAACACTAAACTGAAAAAAATTACTTGCCTTTATCCATTTCTATATTTTTAGTACTGTCAGGAACTTCATCTCTTTTTGCTCTCAGTGCTCCCTGTCACTAGATCTCCACCATCTCCTGTTTAACTCACTCCTAGTTAGCATGCATGTCTCCTCTCTACGAATCCACCCTCTCCCAAAACTGAGGCGCAAATGGGAGTGTGGAGCATGTGCAGTAGAGATGATCTGTGCCTCACTACATCCAATAGCATTCAGCCAGTGATTTGGTGTTATAGTGAAAGTGAAAGTAAAACTGCTTTGCTATGGGAAGGTAAGCAGCACTGGGAGCTGTAATCACTGCTTGAATCAAGTAAGATTTTCTTTTAGCTGTAGGAGTTTGAATGTGTGTGGGGGCGACTGTAATTGATTTCTTTAGGTATAGTGCTACTTTGGGACTTAACTAACACAGACAGCAGCTACGTAACTGCAGGATTGGGTTTATCTGCACAGAGCAATGCTCATTCCCTTTCCTGATCTTAACGCTGAATCAATTAGCAATGATGTGACAGAGAAATAAGCTTTACTTTTATAGAATGGAGAGTTTCACATGTAGTGTGCCAGGGGGAGGGGCTGGGTGATTGACCGTTAACTTGACAACTTAACTGACTAGCTGTGCCCCACTTTCTTTAAAAAGTAAAACTCCCAGAGCTAAAAAAACAAGGGATAGGAAGGTCAGAGAAGAAAAATAAAAGCAGGTTTAAGATTGGTGATAATTAATGATTTGTCCCATTTTACATGTGCTTTAAAAAACAGGATTTGAGTTTACCAACTGAAACCTGAAGTATTTACAACTACCCCTGTACACACTTTTTCTATTCAACATGTATCTTTCTCCAACATTCAAAATCTATTGCCTTGTTCATTTACTTCCCCTGTCAACATGATTACTTTTATCTGCTCAAATCTCCTAAAACTGCTTTAAAAGGGCATGCCCACCCCAAAAACTATAATTTCACCCACTACTGGCCCCACTGTAGTGCATAAAAATCCTTACTTTAAATCCCAGCTCCAAATGTCCCTCCGAAGTCCAGAAAACTGGCCACCAGGAACCTGGCAGGGAGGGAAATTGTTTCCGCCTCCGACACCTCCTCTCAGGTCAGAGCAGCCCTCCCCCCAGCATAAAACCCCTTTGATATATAATAGGTCTTCCTCCCCCAGCCACAACCGCTATAATAGATTTTCCAGAAACTCCCCCGAACTCTACTTACCTTACCTCTCTCCCCCGGCATTCTGTGCATCCGCTATTGGCTGCCTCTCTACCAATCACGGACTCGGCTGCCGATCCGGCCCACTGCTTGCAGTTTCATGGAAGCAGAGGGCTGGGACAGTGTGTCGAAGGAAAGAGGTAAGGTAAGTAACGATTGGGGGAGTTTCTGAAAAATCTATATTAAATATCTGTTACAGTCTCTCACAGATTGCATTCCCTTCAACATTACCACTTAAATAAATAGTCACACCTAAGGAAACAACATAGGACAGAGCTGCATTAGAATGACAATGAAGGGAACCCGATTATAGCACTGCTCTGTGAAATGTATTTCATTAATAGTGTACCTATTTGAGGGTAAATGTTGAAGGATATGCATTTGCTCCCCCTTTAAATGGTTCTCATAGGCAGGGCCGCTCCTGCCATGAAGCAATATGAAAATATTGCTCATGGCCCACATCTAGAAAAGGTTAGAAAGGCGGCAGCCTGTGAAGAGGTTTTTTTCCCCCTGTGAATGGTGCGCTCTGCACAACGCTATACCGTACATTAATTCTATGTGAAGTAGCGGCAGCGGTGATTGGAGATTGTATTCCCCGGCAGGCGCAGCCGATTGGTGTGGGCTCTGTGCGCCTTGTGCGTAGCGTAAGTCACATTCCACTTATCACTTAAAATAAAGTTAGGACGAGACAGGGTTATGGGTGCCAGCAGATGGAGAGTCTGTACTGTCTGCGTATGAGGCATACCAGAGCAGGAGTATATCGTCTGTAGCAGCAGTTCTTAAAAATCCGGGTGTCAGTGAGAGGTAGGGGGAGGAGAGGTAGTGCATGTCTCTGTCAGTGGCTGCGCGCGTGTGTGCGCGCGCGCGTCAGTGGCTGCGCGCGTCAGTGGCTGCGTGCGTGTGCGCGCGTCAGTGGCCGTGCGCGTGTGGCAGTGTGCACGCACCCCTGCCAGCGGCTGTGCGCGCGCGCATCAACCACCACATCAGTATAGGGAGGCTTCCTGATTTCTCATGTAAGTTAGAAATAATAAAAAAGGATGCCCACAGAAGTTTGGCTACATACCTACCTAGTTCAATGGGTACCCTCCCACCCAGTTCAATAGGTACAGAAGGTACCGTTCAACTGGATGGGAGGGTGAGGGTTCAGATGTTTGGAGACTACAACTCCCAGCTACTAAAGCATGCTGGGAGTTGTAGTTTCCAAACATCTGGAGTGCCAAGGCTTTAGTTGACTTTTAAATGGAAAGCATAATTATCATACAGTAATAGCCATATCCAGTATGGCTATATGGGAAATCTGCTGTCTATTTAGCCTCAAAACAATACAGAATCAGAAGGCAGTAGTGGTCATAATTTTTACCCTCGACTTATACTCGAATCAATCACTTATTTTTTTTCTGGTAAAATTGGGTATCTCTGTTTATACTCTGGTATATACAGTAAATTACTTGTCCAGTTTGCCTAAATAACAGATATGATGGGGACTACAGTTTTGACCAGATTGCTCTACCAAACATATATTTTGCTGTTGGATATTGTTAAAAGGAATTTCATATGGTTAGGCTAGCTTTAGCCGGTTTGTTAGGTTAGGCTAGATTAAACTAATTAGCTTAGTTAGGGCCCTTCTGAAAGAGTCTATATTGAAGTAGTGACAAGCTTACAAATCCTTTGCCCAACATCTTTCTTTCTAGAGAAAGTGTGTTTTTATGTGTTATAACAACAGTATAAATAAATGTTTTCAAATACGAAATTATCAAGTGTTGCCACACCCTGAAAATATACCACACCCACATGTTAAGCCACACCCGCTTCACGCGCCGTCGCACATCAGCCTAGAGGCGGCAATCAAAAGTTGATTTAGGTGCCAAAATTCCTAGGGAAACCCCTGCTCATAGGTGAGGTCCAGACAGAGAGAGTGTGGAGTTGGACCAGAACATGAAGGAAAGGTAGGGATTACATCTATGGACAACCCAGGAGAACCTAGCGGTTAATGTCTTCACCCTGGGTACTTTAACGGGAAAGAAAAGTTAGGGGGTGGTAGGGGGTGTATATTTTTTCCAATTAACTGCTCATTATAAATAAGTCCACTTTAAGGGTTTTTACATCACCCACAACATTTTTGTATTTTGTTTGTATAAAACATGCCATTTGTACCACAGCTTTATATCAATAGTATAAGATAGGGAATACTGCATGTATGGCCCCCTTATGTTTGTGAAGGAGGCGAAGAAGACTGCAGAAATAAAACAGGAGAGCTGAAAGCAAACAGCTATTTTTATATTGCAAAAGACATTTCTCCAGATTAAGGGCTAGGCCACAGTATTTTGGTTCTACACGTGATCCGATCGAGTTAAAAAAAATCACATACTAGTGTTGGCCAATTGATCTGGCTACACTAGGTGTGCTCTGATCCGCTAATCAAAGCACTTAGGGCACGGCCACACTGCAACGCAAGCGATTTCATGTGCGATTTTGTTGCGTTTGAGCATGCGTTTTTTCATTAAGTATTGAAAAACGCATGCGATTGCGATTTAAAATGTGGAACGCAAATCGCAACGCACCAGAAACCGCACGTTTTCGGTGCGTTGCCGTGTTTTCAATGATATGGAAAAAACGCAAAAAAAACGCAGCAGTGTGGCCTAGCCCTTACAAGGTTTTTTTTTGTACAACTGCACGTCCTGATTATGCAACACTGCGAGATCGCAGCACATGGCAACGTGCACTAGCTCACTTGAAACGTAAGTGAGCTAGTGCACTACTACATGTTGTAATGTGGCCTCACCCTAACAGTCTAGAAACGCCCAAATATGTATGCTCAAGTAATTTCTAACCAGAGATAAACCAGTGTTAAGTCTTCTTCCTCCTCCAACCATTGGCTTTTAAAATTCACACAAAATTGCTTAAGCATTCCATGTCTATAAATCAGAAATAAATTACACATTTATTGGTTTAATAAAAATATTCCTGCTGCAAGACTACAAACAGGTTAGTTTTTAACTGTCCAGTATTAAAAAAAAAAAATTCCAAATGCCAGCCATACGTTTATCTTTGTTTCCAACACTTCATTACTATCCTACCAAAATTGTAGTGCAGACAGTCAACATCCTGCAAGATTTTTATACTTACCTGGACATGCTACTCTGAACTCTGCTGCCAACTTATATAGAGCCTACCGAATCCTTCTTGGGGCTGAGGCGATTATAGCTGTCTTAAATTATAGGCTTCTAGTGTTAACCATAAACACAGACCAGCACGGTGTTGCCAGACAGTATTAGGACCCAATGTGATAAGTTATTAGTAAAAAAGTACTTAATTATAGGGTGCTCAAATATCAGCATTCCTACTTAAAAGGGAGATACGGATAATAATGATTTCCAAAAGGCAAACATTGCATTTGATGTAAACTTCAAAGATTTTAAACCACCATATGACCCCTTTTTAATTTAAAGGTTAAGCAGGCTGTAAAATAAAGTTTTAAGTTTAGATGAAAGCTGCAGATTTAAAAAGAACGGTTGTCGTTGGGTTTTTTCCCTATGCCCTTCCAGAGCCTACCTTTCCAGCTTGCAAGTTACCAACATTTTAGCTCCGCCCCTCAGAGATTTGCAGCTTCTTCCTGCTTCTTTAGTCTCATGCGTGCAAGGCGAGATGTCACTCGCACACATCCGTGCATATACTGACGTCATGTGTGCTGCAAAGTCATGCGGATGCTCGGAACAAATGGGCCTTACCATTTGGTAAGCAGGAGGAAGCTGCAAATCTCGGAGGGGCAGAGCTAAACATTCAGCTAGGCACAATCAAGATGTCTGCAACTTGCAAGCTGGAAAGGTAGGCTCTGGAGGGGCATAAGAAAAAAAACCCAATGACAAAAGTTTTTTAAAGCTGCAGCTTCCAACTAAATGTAACGTTTATTTTACAGTATACTTATCCTGACTATGGTAAGAAGTGATCTGGGCCAAGTATTCATACTAGAAGTTAATTAGATTAGTATAGACTGTACTTTATTTAGCTGTGCAGCCAGAGTAACAACCATTTTTACTAATCAACAAGATACCATGATTTTAAAGGGGATTGCATACACAGTATGCCCCTTTTAAAACAAAAACTCCATACGGTAGAATGATGTGAATTTTTAAAAATGTACAATTTATACAAAAGCTGCCTTCATTAAAAAAAAAAAAAAAGTGTGCAGACAACCTCACACTGCATAAAGACCTGATTGTAGGTAAGTAAGTAACACATTTTCCACATTCTCAAATGCGGAAAATGTATTACCAAACAGAAAATATCGGTTCACAGACAATTTATTGAATACTAAAAGACCACAATTTTTTTTGCATTTTGATTCACAACCAATATTGTGGATTTTAAAGGATAAGTACATTCAAAAAAAAAACATTTAAATAGAAGCTGTATGCCTAACGTTCTTGTCCCTATTTTTTTTTCTAGGTGCCTGCAGAGCCTTACTGTGCCTCAGTAAAGTGCTGCCATCTTGGGTTATGTCTGCAGTCAGGTAAGCTACTCCCCTCGAGAACTGGTGGACCTCGTTCCAGGCTTGGGTCCATAAATCATGTAGCAGTTACCTCCATGCTCGCGTGACGTCACGCTGTGCACGTGCCGACATCACCACACGCGCCATGACGTTACTCGCGCACACAAGCATGGAGGTAACTACTACATGATTTATGGACCCAAGCCTGGAACGAGGTCCACCAATTCTCGAGTGGAGGAGCTTACCTGACGGCAGACATAACCCAGATGGCCAGCACTTTACTGAGGCACAGTTAGGCTCTGAAGGCACCTAAAAAAAAAGGGACAAGGCAAGTTAGGCATACAGCTTCCATTTAAACTTCATTGTTTTTTTTTTGAGTGTACTTAACCTTTAAATAGCAATATCCAACTAGTCACACTTTCATATTAAATTGCCAATCAAGAATGATTACATTTTGATTTGTATAAAGTTACTTTTTATATTATAAATGGAATGCACAATTTTATATGTATAATGTGCGATATAGATATGTTACCCCATTAAAAACCGTTTCATGAATATCTGGAATGGTATATCATTCATTTTCTGTAAGTTCCACCTTTTGGGGGGGGGTTAAAGAAAACAAAATTGGCATAATGAACAATTCACTTCTTTCAGACCTATATCAGAAAATAAAATTACCAAACCAGGAAACATTAAAGGAGAACATGTTGAACTGTAAAAAAACACTCCAGTGGGCCATTAAAGGGACATGTTAGTTTGTTTAATGCCTTCCTAGTTATTCTACATATTCTCTCCCATTTTGAAAAATCGGTTGATTTCATACCCTTTGCTGTTCACTGTTGCTGACATAGTAGCTGACATTTCAGGTTCAAACGGTCCTTCTTCCCAGGATAGAACACATCCTTGGAATGATCCTAACAGTTATTTCTACTGATTGGCTGTTGGATGGGTCAAATATGCTCAGATCTCTACTGAGCAACTGAATCAACCCAGGAGCTGGGTCAAGGGCAAGACCATAATGGTCTCTACTAGGGGTCCTGCAAACAGGAAGTCATATATATATTGGCAGATTAAGGCCATTGGGATGAAAAAATACTGCTCTTTTTTTCTGAAAAACATATGTATTTGAATGGAACTTCCTTTTTAAATGGGGGGGGGGAGCACACATATGTGCACTGGCCACATCTCCTGATCTCAATTACATGATCCTTTGTCTTATCTGGACTGTAAGAGGATTGGCTAGATCTACTAGTGGAAATAGCCTGCTATAACATAATGGTCAGTGACCAAACTGTGTGATTCTGTTATGCTGGGAAATAAAGCCTGTGTAAGCACCATACATTTCCCTGCTTCCACATTAAAAATGAGACGAGACACGTTGTAGCTTTTATGCCTAGGTGCTTTCCATAAAAGGACTATGGAATGTTAACCATTTTTTGTTCATTATTTAAAAACATACTTCCATAAATTGTTGCTCAAACAATGGCATAATTAAATAAAACTAAAATTTTAAGTAAAGTATAGTAAACATCTTAAATGCATACCTTTATTTTAGACTCATCTGGTCCTTTGCTAGAATCTGCCACTTTGGTCCCCTGTTTTTCTCTCTGTCTATAGGTCTTCATTACTCCACATAAAAAGGCACTTTTATTCTAATAATACACAAGATACATAAAAATGAATAGACTAACATCAAAATGAATCCTGGAGATAACCAAAAGGAACAGTCCAGTTAAATGTATACTGCAATCTGTAATAAAAAAATCATTAGTTCCATAGATGACTATCATTTCAACAAAACAATATAAAGTATTCTTGAGAAAGGTATAGAAGACTTATAAACTTTATATTGAAGCGGAAAAAACAATGATTGCTTCAGGGTTAACAGTATCGCTTTAAATAAACACCTCACAATTTCAAAACTATAAAGGAGTTAGCCTTACATTCATGAATATAGCTTTTATAATGTAAAAAATGGACGAATAATTACACAATAGATGCCGTAAGTTAACTTTTTACCTGTACATGCGAAAGATCACTGTCTTTAAACTGTTGAAGCACAGCTAATGCACCTTCTTCATTAAACTCTTTTAAAGCCTCTATAGCACGTTCGTCTAAATCACTATGTGCAACTAACCCTAAAAGAAAAACATGAAAATATGTAAGTGTAATTTTGCCACATTATTCAACAAAAGCAGTGCATTAAATTTAAATAATATACACCGTAATTATAACTTAAGAAATTGCCCAATTTCACCAAGATTTAAAGGGTATTTCCACTCGTAAAATAGACTAAGCTTTTTTCAGTTTAATTAAAGAATGGGAGTTAAAGAGGCTCTCTAACCTTTCAATTAAATGATCGGGAGCAGGCAGGAACACTCAAAACGTAACTGCAATCACCATCCTCTGCTGTTCCACCGACAGGTGCCAACACGTCTTTTCAATGTAAACGCATGCACATACATTGCAAAGGAGGTGTGTGATCGAGGGCAAGCACTGTGTCTTTCTTGCCTGCTCCGGGTTGTTAATTGAAGAACGGCAGATAAGACATAGCTCCTTTACCTCCTGTTCTTTAATTAAACTGAAATTAGCTTAAGTATTTC
Source organism: Hymenochirus boettgeri (assembly GCA_019447015.1). Taxonomy (NCBI): domain Eukaryota; kingdom Metazoa; phylum Chordata; class Amphibia; order Anura; family Pipidae; genus Hymenochirus; species Hymenochirus boettgeri. The sequence continues at coordinate 159,396,088 of CM033473.1, read as the reverse complement.
ATGAATGGAGATGTCCTTTAATTTCTTGTCCCCGGAACCAGACAACAGTTTAAACTTTTTAAAACTTTAATGGAGCAAAAAGCAGATTATTGTAGCTTTACTTAACTCTGGTGCTTCCTCCCATTTTAGATCATCTCCAGTCTTTTCTGGCAGGGTCGCTAACTATACCATATAACTTTGGCCTCCAATCCCAAACTGACAATGAATACAAGTTGTGCAGTTTTTACATGTTGGTGCTTTTGAGCTATATTAATAGGAAACTGAATTCCTTATAAGACAGAGGCCAGACAAACGTGTGTGGAAAAAGTGTGCGCATCAACACACATTACCGTCCCTGTGACGTGCAATAGTCCACAATCGGACCGCATGCAATCCACAAAAAAAAAATGGTGGTGATTGCATGCAATCAAAAAATGGATTGAATCATATGCAAAATGGCCTAGCCACAACTTAATTTTAATAGAAGCCTTAAAATTCTAGTAATGCTACATATTAGATTATAGGTAGTGCTTTAATAACTCCCAGTTAACTGCAGAGTTTAGATCTAATTTCAGAGAGGAGGCTGTAACCTTAAAGTGTATGCAGCAACAAATAAAATCATGGCCAACACGAGAACAAGCACAATAGTAAGAAAGACTTTGGAGTGATATATATTTTAGCGCTGGGGAACACGATCAAATTTAGCCATTTTTGTCATTATCAAAAGAACAATTGTGAATCTGGCAGTTGACAATACAAAAAAATTAATTTATATTAAAGGAATACAGTGTTCTCCCCAGAATTTTTTTCAAGCCGGGTGGCATGAAAAAGTAGCCGGGTGGGGTGGGACAAGGAAATTTGGTGGTGGGGAAAAATGTGCACTGCATCATGCTCATTATATAGTTTAACAACATCTGCAGTGAATTGTAGTTCTACAACATCTGAAGGTAACCCATGTAAAATGGCAGCACAAATACATGTGGCAACCTTTTGTGGCCTTGGGGATCTTGGAAAAGCTAGTTAACGTGCTAAAATAAGCTTACAAATGTAAAAAAAGGGCTCTGGACTGGGCAGTTTTGGCTGGAGTTTTTACTGATATATTGGCACACCTATTAAACCTACATCTGATTTTTTTTAAATCACAAGTGTTCTCTTAAGAAATTTTTTCCACCCGGGTGGCATGAAAAAGTAGCTGGGTGGGCCGCCCGGCTAAAAGACCCTAGGGAGAACACTGGGAATAGTTCACTGGAAAAGCTTTGATTGAAGATTGGGAGGTTAAGGAGCTATGCCTTACCTCCCATTCTTCAATTAATTTCTGTGGAGCCAGGAACAAAGATGGAAGAAACTTACCTTTCACGCAATCCACCACAGCCACACTGACAGGTCCCGACCACTTCCTGGTTCTGTTCAAATATAGCGCGCATGCACGATAACGCACGCTATAGTTGAACTGAACAACAAAGCAGTCGAGAATTTCAGTGTAGCAGCAGAGGATCGCGCAAGATGTAAGTTTCTTCTATCTTCATTCCTGGCTCCACAGAAATCTATTGAAGAATGGAAGGTAAGGCATTATTATCTTAACCTCCCGGTCTTCAGCCAATGCATTAAAGGAATAGTTCACTTTTCCAGTGAACTATTCCTTTTAGCCAAACCAAACGTTTTGCACGCAGAAGTGTACACAATCAAGATTTACAAACGCTTTCAATCTACAGACAACTGAACAGGTGAAAAAGTCTGGGTTTGTGATTAAAATAATAGTTTGAGGGCCGAGTTTAAAATTGTTTGTTTATACCAGGGTCAGACAAACATTTTAAAGTGTGTTGATGTCAATAACTCAGCATCTTAAAATTGGTCTTCTACTGTCATCCAGCTGTCTTTTATGATCCTGTTTTAACTTACTTTGCATCTCAAACATACCAGTCAGAAAAATGTTAATGTTCATAACCAGCAAATAAAGGAGCCAAATCTTTTAATCACTAGATTTTTTCACCATGTTACAGTTTACAAAACTGATAATTCCACAAGAGAAGGAAATATCTATGACATTTACATTACAGTAACAAATGAGCATTTCTTTATTTATAAAGAAGCAACTATAGTTTACCGGTAAAGGAAAACTATTCTGTAAACATTAACTTTTTAAAAATGAAGTACCTGGGGCAGGGAGGTAGGATTGATTATTCCCACCTTAGAATATTATGTTGAGGATCTACAGCTCTCATTTGCCAGGTTAGTCCTGGACTATTCCGATTTTAAAGATAGGGCTGAAGCCAGGAGGAAGACTGGCAGAATCAGTTTTCTTTGGGCTGGTGTTCCTTGCAGAAACAATAGTGGGAGGTATGAACTACCAATCCTATATCCCTGTCCCAAATACTTTTCATTTCAACTATTTTTTTTAAAGAAAACTTTATACATCCAATAAATGTTTGTTTTTGTTTTTTTAACAGCGAAGCAGGAAAGATTATTCCAATCCCCCATTTTGCAGATTGCACCTATATCAAGCTGTCGAATCATCACTTAAACCATGGCTGATTGCTCCACTGTTTTTTCTGTCTCCCAATTATAATGCAGTGCAGTTACATGTACACCCCATTAAATGGGGATTGTGCATTCGGACAAGCAGTGGAGCTCATTGAACAGCAGGCCTTAGACTGAAAAACAAATGGTAGGAGTAATGTTTCCTACCAACCTAATAAATGTACTTTTTTGGGCTGAAAGTTCAGTAAACTTTTTTGGGCACTTTAGTTGTTCCTTAAAAAAGTACTCTGTGTTATCTAAAAAAAAAAAAAAAAAAAAAAATCTACTGATTCCTCAGCATTCTAGAGTTGGCAGATATTTTGCCACTAAAAAACAAACAAACCATTCTTGTGAACCTAGCCTAAATGTTAAAAGAGCAACAAAACAGTGGTTCTGTGTTGGTTTCAGGATGAAAGCAATTAATTGCGTGCATCATATATAGCTATTCAACTAAGTGTATATTAGCAGAATATTATAATAAAACAAGCATTAGGCAATTTGTGATCTGCATTAATCCATATTACTTATCACAGCCTACACACCAAAATGTTCTCATTCTCTAACAAAGATCTAACTAATGAGCCATGGCAAAAGAGACAGCTCTGCTCAATTGTGGTATTATAGTAAAAGGATCAGTGAAAATACTAAGTACTGAAAACAGTAACTCATGAATACAAACTAAAATGTGCTGGTAAAGCAACCACTGAATGTGCAGCTAGACACTCCTACTGTCCAAAGTAGTAGAAGATCATTTACAATTCAGTAGTAAAGCGTTTTGAGGTTCAGAAAGTGGAGGTTACCGACTTTAATTTTCTCAGTGGCTTGGAGACAAAATAAAAACCTCGAGAAATTCAATGGAAATAACCCATTAAACATTCTGTTTAAAAAGTTTTTGCCTACCTGTGTGACTTGTTGGAACTGCCATTATTTTTAAAGGAAAGATTCACCCAGGAAGTTAACATATCCTTTTTTTGCATTAATTGAAGAACAGGAGGTAAACCTCATGTTCTTCAACTAATGTAACAGGAGCCAGAAACGAAGATAGAGAACTTGCCCACAAGCATGATCCACTGTTGGCTCCTCCTGACAGGTCCCGACAGCTTCTGGCTATTACTAAAATATAGCTCGCATGAACGCCACGCGTGCTATAGTTAAGTTACAGCAAGGAACAGTTGGGACCTGTCAAAGGAGACAGCGGCAGATCTCACACGTGGTTAAGTCCTCTACCTTTGTTCCTGGTTTCTGTTACATTAATTCCTTTAACACAATAAAAAAAGTGTACTGTTTCATGGTCTGAGTAAAATAAAAACCACTGGAGTATGCATTCCAAAGTACCCTTTCACTGTTAAGATATCTAAAATATATTGCAAAGCAACATGTTCTTGACATCTTAAGCAATGAACTGGTTGAGAGGGGCACCAAAATTATATCTGCAGTTCCCATACACTTTGGAAACCACAAAAAGTTGCTCAATTTAGGCACAATCCAATGGTGAAAGAATTCCAAACTAGAAGTGTGTTTTTGGAAGAACCAAGTCTTACCTGAAATGTAAATTTCATCTAGTTTTTCAGCAACTTTCTGTGGTAAACCAGCATCGAGCAAAGTCTGCAAATGCTCTGATTGGGCAACTGCAGCATAAGTATCCATAGGCTCTTCAGTACCATTCCCATTTACATGTTCTGCGGCCATATTTCCAGAAATCTGTACAAATGCAATAATCAGCATCATTACATAAATGACTAGCATTTGTCATTATGGGTATACAAGCATTAGAATAGGTATTTTCACACAAGTATTCATATGCGATTGTACCATTTAAAGGGTCAAGTACATCTTATGATTCCATAAACGGATTTAAGTCCTTAAAGGAGATAAAATTAAACTGAAAGCAATCGTAGAACTGCTGTAGTAAAGTATTTCACATATTTCAAAAAGGTTTATTTTTGTTTAGTAATCAGCTATGCTGGCCATACACAGACCTGACATTACATCGATCTGAACTAAGTATCAAAGCGATAGTAGCCTTGAACCAGGAAGCGGTGTCTTACCTTGCAATGTTCCTGGCTAACGTTTCAAAGTAATTGCGGAATCCTCAGGAGAAGTAGGTGTAATAATGTATGGGAAACTTTAGAAGTGACAATTTGTTCTGCAGTTTTTGGACTATATGTCAGGAAATTATATTTTATACCATAGTTCATGTTTAAAGTTGAAGCATGTACACAGGTTTGAGAACTGTTGGCCAATACGACTGACAAACAACCCCTTTGGTCAAAAATTTAATGTGTGTGGATGCTCTTCTTTATACGATTTAGTGGCCACTCCTGCCAGATCACTAAATTGTGTTGGGTCTTGGTTGCCCCTTTTACATAGTCTGCACTGTAGGGATAAAGAATAAAGATACTTGGACCAATCGTCTAATGATTGGACTAAATATTTTTCTAATGAGTACTTAGTCTTTCTCTGGAGAGGACACATTACAAAACACAAGTTTATGGTGGCCATACACTTTTTAAACATTAGATTGTTTTGAACACTAAACCTACCCTAATGTCTAAAGTCTGACAATTACCTGGTGGTTTTACTTCCCAACATTCCAATTTACAATGTTTCCCATCATGACCCATTCAGTCAAACATCAGGGGAATGTTGGGAAGTAAAAATAACACTGTATGGCCAGTTTTACAAGATGCATGCAAAATTCAGTACTGTACACGTTAGATATCTTAGAATGTAATCAGTCACAAAACTTTAGACAACAAGCATTAAATGATTTCACGTACAGTATCTAGCAAATGGTTTAAACAGGGAGGAAAAACCAACAACGTTTAGAACTTAAAATGCAGGGAGTTATGTTTGTCAACTTTTACGTGAAATGCAGGTAATTTGAAAAGCCAGAATAGACAAATGAAATGCAAGGTATTCCCGCCCGTGAAATGTCCCAGTGCACAGAGGAAACAAAGCGCGATCTTCCTTCTCCCCACCCACAGAGCAAGGCCGGGCCGGGAGCAGTCTACCAACACGTGCTCCATTCCTCAGCAGCAGGCGGAGGCCTGGACGAGTCCACAATACAAGGCATAGGGAGGCCCTGCAGCTGCCATATCCTACAACTACTGAGTATAGCTACTGTTATACAAGCAGATTACACACATCGACAGGGAAATCAGGTTAGGAACCATTGGAAAGACGTGCCCTCTCGGGAGATGCGGGGAGACCCAATATCAATCACCCACATTCCTAACCAGAGTGTCAGCGAGTAGCCATGTGGCCGCCCATTCCCCCAATAACGCGAGCTCAGCAGGACTGTACGGTTCCGCCATATCTCCCAAAGCACACCTGGCAGACTCGGAGCCTAGGATGACATGTTCTTATTATCTCTTTCCCAGACACTTTCGCAAGGACAACGTGCTCCTAGTGGAATCCATTTTCCTCAATCAAACGCCGGCTGCCGAAATCAAAGGGGGGGGGAAACGTGCACAGAAGCAGCCGCTGGATCAATTAAACGACCGCTTACCTGTCCCGTCTGTTCCGGGCGTGGGCTGGTATATCCGGTGCAGGCGGCCTTCCTTCTTGCCTTTCCCTTTCTTTCTCTCCTCACTCTGTCGGACGAGCGCGCCCCTCGTGTTGCTGCAGCAGCTCTCTTGTCCGGCGGAGTGTGGCTGTTGTAAAATGGCGGCCGTCAGAGAGCCGAGCTCACGCCGCTGGCAGCTAGTCCCCACCCCTCCTCCGTGCACGCGCGGAACATCTCGGGCACCAGTGCCGTGGTAGATACGAGCGTCATTTCGCTCAAGGGTTTTCCGTGTTACCCCCTGCAATACTTCACACTCACCCGTCTGGCTTGGGTGCATCGATTCATCCTCCCGTGGAACCGCCCAGGAAACCCCGGAGATATTTCGTCTTACGACCATCGTTTCGTCCCATTATTGTTGGCGGCGCGTCCGCGGATGCGAATTGCTCGTCCACAGGCTGAACACATGTACAGTCCCAGGTTATCCCTGGATTATGGGCTCCATGGTTTGGGAGGATCTCCTGTGCCTACAATGTTGGGCTCGGTTGTTTAAGCTTTTCATTTGTTTGCAGTGATTATTGTTGGGAATGGTTCCGTAAGTAAAGGACGTGTCGTTTTATTGGGTGTCATTACGGTATTATCGCTAGCAGCAACTGGAAACGATGGTTGGGGGAATAAAGAGAATATGCTCTTCACCGTTATCTTAATCTGCAGCAGCCAATCAGGTGTTAGAAATGTTTTTCTAATTATAGTAGACATGTTAAAAGGGAACATCAAACCCCATGGCTGTAAAGCTGATTACGCACAATGCAATAATTCGGCCCAACCGACATTTCTGTGTTTCGGTCAGTCGGGCCGAATTATTGAATGGCGGCTTTTTGTGACCGATTGCCGTCTGATCGTCCAAATCGAAAGAACGATCGGACAGGTCGGAAAATCACAACCAATCGTGCGGTCCACTATGAACCACACGTTCATTCGCGCTTAACTGTTGAACGCAGCTGCTTTTGCCGTAACCTTCAGTCCTTCCTCCTGGCCAACCGGTCGAAAGCCTTGAACGGTCGGTCTGGAGGAAAGATTGTATAGTGTGTACATAGCTTAAGCCCCAAATCTCCATTCTTGTAATCCTGAACGTTACCAGTAGACAGACCGCATCAACACTCTTAAGTCCTGCCCCTTGGCATACTTGCCATAACAATAGATGGCTATATGTGTATAATTTAATGAGTATGTACATTGGCTATTATATGATTTGTAATGTCTGCTTTACATCTGCTCTTACTGGAAGCTGGAAAATAGCCTATCAAAGATGTGTAGTTCCATGGAATTTCAGTGTCACAAGGCTGCTGTGATCCATTGAACTTTATGCATAAGAAACATTTGGGTGAATTTCACCCTATGTATGTCTTCAATGCCAGCTATCATGTGGCGGAGTTATTGCAGAATGTTTACGCTACACAGACACATCGCAGATCAGACACACATAAATAGGGTTTTGTGCAATCATGGCATGTTGTCTTTCCAAATCCAGCCTTTTCAGTCTAATTCAAAGTTTCTACTTAAACATTGTCTTTCATGTTAGGAATTCTAGAATCGTTTTTAGGTTTTAATTTTTACTCCTAAAATTATTTAAGTCTTTGCTCTTTCTGCTCTGGTAATTTGGGGGGGGGGTTGTTTAAAAGGCAATTATACCCTTCCATACTACCCACCCTCCGTTAATAGTACCCTAAGTGAGGACCTTAAAGAACACTAACCCGAAAATTAACTATGTCCCATTCGTTTCTATTATTCACAGGGAGGTGAGAACGCTTATTCTCACCTCCCTGTGAATAATAGGACGATCGGGGGACCTGGAACTTACCTTACCTGCCGCTCCACTCGCAGCCGCTCCTGCACGAACAGCTGTTCTCTCCCGATCGCGCGCCCTATCTTTTGAATTGGCGCATCGCATAATAGGGCGCGTGGTCGGGACAGAGCGGCTTTCCGTGCAGGAGCGCTGCGAGTGGAGGCGTGTAAGGTAAGTTCCAGGTCCCCGATCGTCCTTTTATTCACAGGGAGGTGAGAATAAGCGTTCTCCACCTCCCTGTGAATAATAGAAGAACGGACATAGTTATTTTGGGGCTTAAGGGGGGTTTAACAGGTCCTTTAACTGTGGAGTCCTCATCCCTGGGTCTTACCTTGTTGCTGAAATAGAGCCCTGGAAAGTTAGCTTTGTGAAGCTGCTTTCAGGGTTCTCCTGCCATAGTCCCAGGTTATGGTAGGGCTCATCATTGGGAAGACAGTTTCCAAAGCTCTGCATAGTTTCGTGTCCTCTGCAAGCACAGAGAGCTTGCTTTCAATGCCCCTTCTCATGCTGGGTACACACAAAAGATCTTTGAAAGATGGCAGAATATCTGTAAGATTCTGTCATTTTCTAAAGATCACACTACTCACAGTCCTGAGCTGTCTCCCTATGTAAAGCATAGGGAGAACACTTGGGACTGTACATTTCACTCAGTCGCGGCCAACTCCCTATAATTTAAGTACAGGGAAACAACTGTGTCAGAGAAATATTTGGCATTTCCAAGCGATCGTGAGGATGACAGTGAACATTTGGCAGCCTCGGGAGCAATCGAAAATGCGCCACACACACTAACAATAAAGGGATGAAATTGTTGGTTCCCCATGTTTTATAGTTAATGTGTGTACCCACCAAGTATACTACATCCACTGCTATGACAGAATCTATATTCATACTCACCTCTTCATTAAAAAAAAAAGTACATTGGTCTGACACAATCTATTTCTCATAAATCCATGCTGACTACTCCTTATAAGATCAGTTCTAGAAATGAAGTCAAGGATATGATCAGTAACAGCATGCAGCGGAGACTTACCTGTCTATAGTTAACCCTTTAAAGCTGGGTACACACGATGAGATATTTCGGTCCGATCGACCGATAGTTCAGTGTATCGGTCGATCGGACCGAAATTATCGCATCCGAAAGTGCCCATGTCCGATCGACCATTCGTCCGAATCGGACGAAAGGACGATCGGACAGGGTGGAAAACCTCGTCCGATCGTGCGGTCCTCTATGGACCGCACGATCGGTCGCGGTGACTATCGGACGCGGCGGCTTTTGCCGCGACCGGCAGTCCTTCCTCCTGGCCGACCGTTCGAAAGTATCGAACGGTCGGTCAGGAGGAAAAATCGATAGGTGTGTACCCAGCTTAAGAGTATGGGCTGCAGAGCATTACGGGTCCTATACTACTTAAAAGGAATGTGCTCTTTCAAGCGAACAAGCCTATGACTAAGGGTGGAGTCCCACCTGAAACACACAATGTGTTCACCATCTGTGTTTCTTATCAAGTGTGCAGTTTATGAAGGCTTTTTTTTTTTATACTTGCCTCGTGCATTAATCAGGAGTTTACTGGTGTGAACTTTCAGTGGTATCTGATAAAGCAGCAGAGTCTATAAATCATGTTAGACATGATGGGGTGTTTCCACACATGATCTTACTATTGATGTGGAGGTGTATCCGTAAAGTCCGAATTCCTAAACATTTCGATTGGTTTCCTTTGGTACAGAGCGGAGTCTTCTTTTCTTTTTGAATGACTGGAGTGCACTTTACCTCTTCTTTGGATACTGCTAGGCTGGGTACAAACAAGGGGACTATATATCGAGCAGATATAATCAAGTTAGGAAAGTGGTGTGATGATGATAATCTGGTTATAAATAGTGCAAAAACTAAGGAGATGATTGTGGATTTTGGTATGCATAAGAGGAAGATGGGTTATAGCCCTATTAAAGTGAATGGGAACCAGATAGATCAAGTGGACAGTTTTACATTTTTAGGCACAGAAATTAGTTCTGATCTTACATGAAAGCAACATGTTACTAGTGTAATCAAAAAAGCTCCACTTTGTTAGAATGTTAAAAAAGGAACAATTCTCGCTTAAAATTTTTATTTTAGGTACAGTTACCAGCTATCAAAGGGCATGTCTACTCCTTTTCTAAATTTTGTATATGTTATAGGGCTTCCTCCCCCAGCCCCAACTGCATTATTATTATTTTCAGAAAGTCCCCCGATCTTTACTTACCTTCCTGGTCTCCTCCGCCGCACTGCCCGGCCTTCTGCTTGCATGAAACTGCAAGCAAGGGTCCGCACCGGCAGCTGCGTCCGTGATTGGCTGAGAGGCAGCCAATCACGGACGCGGCTGCCAGCAGTTCAGAATTGAATTGTTTCTGTACCATATCCTTTGTCAGCCACAGTGAATATTACTCATTTATACCCTTCATATTACAGTCCCTGCTACAGTATAAGGACTACGATTCTCTATAGGGTTTATAAAGGGGGGGGTGATTTAGCACATTAGCCTTTTCGCATCCTCTATAGCACCATTATTTAATGGTCACACATTCTCAGTCCTCATCTTACTATGGATATACTTAAAAAGTATAATAAATAAACCATAAAAAACCAAGGTTGGACTTGCTTTGTTCAGCTATCTGTATTTCATTTTCTATTTTAGCTAGTTTAATTGTTTTCTTGCACTCCTTATTACATATTTTTTCCATTTACCTTTTTACCTGAGCATTAAAGCCAGAAAGGGTTGAACCTAATTTTTTTATACTTGTTCCCTAAAGGTATAAATTTAGAAATGTAATTGTTCAAAACCCCTTCAAAAAGCAGTCCATTATTTAAATTTATATGACATTTTTTTTTTCTTTTCATGGATATCGTGTAGTGAAATGTATATTGAAAAAATTGTGTTTTTCTTGAATTCTAAATTCACCAAGTTAAATTCCTGTATATTGAATACAGGCAATAAACAATTATTATTTGTAAACACACACACTTTAGATTATGATTTAAAGGGTATCTCCACGGGGGGAAATTGGCATTTAGTTTTATTGAAGAACACGAAGTAAAGGAGGTGTTTTTTACCTCCCGTTCTTTAATAAAAACCTGCAAGAGCCAGGAGAGAAGGTAGGTAAGATACGTCTGAGGAAGGTGTCGCACGGACACCGAAACGTCACGTGTTTAATAAATTGATTTGAACATTTGAGACTGGAGTGCGCTCTGAATTGTTTCTGTTAGGAGAGAAGGTAGGGCACTTACCCGATCGCTGGCGCCTCCACTCCCCATAATCTGATAGGTCCCACATGTGCATAGAAGACAGTCTGTTGGGATCTGTCAGACTACGCAGCGGAGGAGCCAGCAATCGGGTAAGTACCTCACCTTCTCTCCTGCAGGTTTTATTGAAGAAGACACTGCTCCTTTACCTCCCATTCTTCAGTCCAAGTAAATGCCTTTTTTTTTGTCCCAGTGGAGATACCCTTTAAAGAGCATGTCCACTTGAAAAACTAACATTTAATATAATAATCCTTAGGGTTGCCCACCCCCATCCGCCATAATAATACTAAAAAAAACCTTTCCAAACGTGAGAAAGAGGGCCTAGATTCCAGAAACATTGTGTGTGTTAATGGTTTTCAGCACTTTAATAAATGATTAGTTGAAAGTATATACTTTTGAATGTGCCTCCCTTCAACTCTTTTGCATTGATACTTACCCAGTGTGGCACGGACTTTAGGGGGTGCACCTCATACTTTACTTGCTCGGACTCCATAAGCTTATTTACACGGCTTTCCGAAAGTTACTTACAGTCCCTTAGCTCCCACGACTGTCTTCTTCCCTCTCTGCTAACTGGAAATAGCAGAGAGGGGCAGGACTGGCAGCCCCGTCTGCGATTGGCTGCCGGCTGTTAAGATAGGCGCAGGAGTGAAGGGCTGTAAGTATACATTAGAAAGTTTTACTTTAGTATTAAAATGGCAGTCAGGGGTGGGAAACCCTAAAGATCATTATATTAAAAGGGATTCACGCTAGGAGAAGTGGCAGCCAGATGGGATAAGGGGGGGAGGGTTCCCCTGCGCATGTCAGCGTCCCTCCTGGAGGCAATACGGGAGGCAGAGACCTTTGGACAGGAAGATAGCCACTACTCTTCAGTTTCCTGGACTTTGCACATGAACTGCAGGAGAATCATAAGGAGCAGGATTGTAAGGTTAGGATTTTTTAAAACTATACAGAGAGGCCAGCACTTGGGCAAATTTTAGATTTGGTGGGGAACATGTCCTTTAATTTACTTCTATACTTAAACATACATGTCTCCCCATTCTCTATACTCCTCCCTCTATTATCTTATTAGCACCCTGATCCCTTACCCCTCTATCTTCACCTGTGTAGTACTTTACTCCCCCATACCTAGTTTGAAATCTTAATCTCTTCCCCCCCAAAGCAGCTGCACCATAATCATTGAGGTGCAGTCCATCCCTACTAAAAAGCCTGCAGCCCACAGAAAACTCGGCACAGTTCCCCCAAACCTCATCTACTTACATCAAACCTTTAGCCAGGCCTTAATACTAGGCTCTTGTTGCCTTCCTAGCATAGCATGTGGCTGTGGTAGTATTTCTAAAAATACTACCCTTGAGGTCCTTGCTTTTAACTTGTCCCCTAACTCCCGGAAGTCATTTTTAAGGGCATCAACCCTCCTCTAACTTTGTCATTGGCACCAATGTGAACCAAAACATATGGGTCACTCCCAACCCCACCCAATAATCATCTGCCTTTCTAATAATGGAGACCACTACTACCTGCCTAACCTTTCTGGCCCTTAGTTCTCCATCCCTTTTATCAGAGATGGTGGTCCCCTTAATGCTTAATAGATCGGCCCGCTCCATACATGCTACTTCACCTGAGACAGCAAATTTTTTGGGATCAACTAGCTGGGAAGACGCTTCCATACCCTACTTCCCCTGGTGTCCCTTACAAATCTATCTTCCTTCACCGTATCTGCCCAATTTGCCCCCTCCAGTATACTAGCACCTTCCAGAACCTGCACTCCCCCCATGTATGCCAAGTCCTGCAATGCTGCAAGTTTCCACTTTAGTATCTGTACTTCAGATTCTAAATGGGCAACACGTTGCATTTGACACAAACAAAGGTACCTTGGAACGGCTGCTCCAAGATCCCATACACGCAGCAGGAAGCACATTGCGTGGCCCCAACAAAACTGTCCATACTAAACAGTAATACGTAACAACCGATAAACAGCAATCTAGTTTTTAAACTCTTTTCTTGTTCTGAACATTTTAGTTTCTTAATGCACCGATGTCCCCCTTAAAAAGAGAATCACCCATTTATAAAAAAAAGGTTGCAGGATTTATATGTAACATAGTAACATAGTAACTAAGGTTGAATAAAGACATTCGTCCATCAAGTCCAACCTATTCCCTTTTTTTTTTTTGTTTAACCCTATAACAGTTGATCCAGAGGAAGGCAAAAAAACCCAGCTAAAAAGGGGGAAAAAAATTCCTTCCTGACTCCAAACGGCAATCGGAAAGTATCCCTGGATCAACCAGATCTATATGCATTAATAACATAATTCTCAATATTTTTAGTTTTAGAAACTTATCCAGGCCTTTTTTTAAAGTTATTCAATGAACTTGCCATTACCACCTCTGACTGGAAGACAGTTCCACAGTTTCACCGTTCTCACTGTAAAGAAACCTCTCCTAACTTGAAGATGAAACTTCTTTTCTTCCAACCTTAAAGGATGTCCACGAGTCCTCTGATATGACCTATTAGTGACAATGCACCAGAGAGTTCACTGTATGGGCATTAATATATTGTTAAGGTTATCATGTCCCCAACGCAACCGCCGCTTCTCCAATTATAACACCCTAACTTGTCTAATCTCCGCATATCAAGCCCCCCCTCCATTCCCCTTATTAATTTAGTTGCCGCCCTTTCTGAACTGCCTCAATTTCCAAGATGTCCCTTTTGTATATGGGATTCCAAAACTGCACCGCATATTCAAATGGTGGCCTTAAGTCCAGTGCCTGTAAGAGGGAGAATAATATTTTTTCTCTCTTGATTCCATTCCCCTCTTATACAGACATATCTTGCTAGCTCTAGCTGTTGCTACCTGGCATTGTTTGCTACAGCTAAGTCTGTTATCTACCAGAACCCCCAAATCTTTTTCCATTTAGATGCACTAACACAGAGTATTTATGTTATGTAGGTGGCACAGGGATTATTAAATCCAAATGCATCACCTTACATTTATCAACAATTGAATATCATCTGCCATTCTGCTGCCCCATTTTGATTATCAGGTCTGCTTGCAGCACTTGCACATCATTGGAAGTTTCACAAGCTCTGCATAATTTAGTGTCATCAGCAAACACAGAGACCTTGCTCTCAATGCCCCCTTCAAGTCATTTAAAACAGATTAAACAGAAGCGGCCCCAGTACAAGACCTGAGGAACTCCGCTTAGAACTTTAGCCCACATAGATGTAGCTCCATTAACCACCACTCTCTTGTTGCGTCAATAACCAGCTCTCTATCCATGAACAAGATGTTTTCTTCAAGGCCAACAGTCCTCAGTTTATACATCGTCGCCTATGTGGCACAGTATCAAAGGCTTTTGCAAAATCCAAAATATACCACTCCCAGCTGTGCCTGAATCTACTTCTTACTCACTTCTTCATAAAAACCAATTAAATTTGTCTGGCATGATCTATTTCTCAATAATCCATGCTGACTAATACTAATAAGATGATCTCTGGAGACAAAGTCAAGGATATGATCCCTTAACAAAGTTTCCATCAACCTTCCCTACCACTGATGTTAGGCTTACAGGTCTATAGTTACCAGGCTGTGAACGACTACCTTTTTTGAATATTGGTATTACATTGGCTTTTCCAATCCAGCGGCACATCCCCAGACAACAAGCGAATCTGAAAGATGAGACACAGTGGTCTTTGCTAGAACTGAACTAAGCTCTTAAAATCCTAGGATGCAATCCATCTGGTCCTGGGCGCTTTATTGATATTAACTTTGGTCTAATGATTCCGTCCCATATCCTCTGTTATCCAATGTGAAAACTCTTCATTCCTCCCCTCGCAACTTGTTAAATCCCTACTGTAAGGATTCTCAACAGTAAAAACCGATGTAAAAAACGGTTTAGCAGATTAGCCTTTCGGCATCCTCTACAACCACCTCAGTTCCATTATTTAATGGTCCCACATTCTCAGTCCTCATTTTTTTACCATTTTATACTTAAAAAAACATCTTGGGGTTGGACTGCTTTGTTCGGCAATCCGTATTTCATTTTCTATTTTACTAGTTTAATTGCTTTCTTGCACTCTTTTTACACTTTTGAAGTCCCTGTAAGCCTGTTCTGTGCCCTTCTGCTTTCAAAATTTTAAAAGCCCTTTTCTTTTTTTCCATTTCCCCTTTTTACCTGAGCATTAAGCCTGCAGGAGTGAACCAATTTTTTTACACTTGTTTCCTAAGGAACCGATTTGGAAATGTTATAGTTTAATATCCCTTTAAAAGTGGTCCACATCTGCTCAGTATCTTTACCTAGAAACAGTTCCCCCCAGTCTATGAGCAGGAGCGATTCCTTTAAAAGCATAAAATTACTTTCCAAAGTTAAAAAGTTTTTGTTAAGCCAGTGCCTTTAGTTTCTGCACCTATATTAAATGACACTATATCATGGTCACTATTCCCTAAGCTTCCCATTACCTTCATCTCCAAAGAGCTCGGTTATTAGATATCACCAGATCCAACAACGCATTCTTCTAGTAGGAACTTCTACCATCTGTGAAAGAAAATGCTCATATAGGAATTTAAGAACTTTATAACCTTTTGAGGTGCTGGCAGTTCCATTACTCCAATCTATTTCAGGGTATTTAATCCCCCATAACCAGACATGCCCCATACCAGCAGCCTTCGCCACTGCATATGGAGATTCATTCCACCTCTTCCCCGGCATTTGCGGCTTATAACACACTCCAACAATTAATTTACCTACCTTCTTGCTTCCTGTACACAGTTCCACCATAATGTTTCTGCTCACGTTTGCTCCCCCATCTATTCCATCTTTTAAATTTGGCTTCAATTCTGTTTAACATACATACATACTCCTCCTCCTTTCTTATTAACTCGGTCATGTCAATAAGAGTACCCTTCAATATTTACTGTCCAGTCGTGTGAATCATTAGCCATGATTCTGCTATACCATTACATCATACCTTTCCTTTAACGCTATTATTTCAAGTTCGCCGTTTTTTCCAGCCAGACTCCTTGCATTTGTAAACATACATTTTAGATTATCAATTGATTTACTTCCATACATGGTCGTACATGCCTCCTTACCCTCTATGCCCCCCCTCCTCCTTCTCCTCCCTCCGTTGTGTTACTAGCCCCCAGATCCCTAACTTCTCTATCTACCCCTGTGTAGTTAAACGTTCCCTCCCCCCCATACCTAGTTTAAAATCTCCTCCAACCCCCTAGCCATCTTCTCCCCCAAAACAGTTGCACCATCACCATTGGAGTGCATCCTCACTACTAAGAGCCTGTAGCCAACAAAAGTCAGCCCAGTTCTCTAAAAAACCCCAACCCCCTCTCCTTACACCACTCTCTTAGCCACGCATTTAACTCGAGCTCCCGTTGCCTCCCTAGCGTCACGTGGCTGGGTAGTATTTCTAAATACTACCCTGGAGTCCTTGCTTTAACTTGGCCCCTAACTCCGGAAATCATTTTAAGGACCTCAACCCTCCTCTAACTTTGTCATTGGCACCAATGTGAACCAAGACCTGGGTACTCCCACCCCACCCAATAATCTGTCTACACGATCCACCACATGTCGAACCCTAGCACCAGGCAGACAACACACTGTTCGGCATGCAGGGTCCTGGCGACAGATTACCCTATCTACCCTTCTATCTGTGTGTGTCAAAACAAGACAACCCAGTGCACAACCAATCAGTGCAGAGAGTAACGGGGGGGGGGGGAAACCTTTTCTTAGGTGTCTCTTTAGGTTCGTATACACGTGCGATCTGTGAATGTCCGTTTCGGGCGATAATGAGCCCGTGTATGGGCGTTTTGTTTGCTGAAACGGCAGTCCGTTTGGAGATCGTTGCCCGATCTAAAAGTTAATTTTATTTACTTGCACTCCGGCAAACTCCTAGAAATAAAATAGTGATAAATTAGTACATTCACACTGACAGCAAACCACAGTTAATAACAGCTTTTGTTTCATAATGCACCAATGCCCCCTTTTAAACTGAATAACCCCCTTTATAACAATTGCTTTAGCTCACAAAATCGCTCTGCAAGCAGGATTTAAATGTGAAGTTCAAAACCTGTGATGTTCTGACAACTGCCTGGCCCAATCATTTAGGGATCAAAAGGAGTTAGACACAAATAGCGAGATTCAATAAAAGTTCTTATTGTTAAAAATGGTGGCAATTTTGCCCCAACCAATCGGATATTTTTTAACATTTGAAAACTAACATCCGATTGGTTGGGCCAAAGTTAGCACCATTTTTAATTGTAAGAACTTTTATTGAATAACCCTGTATATTGGGAGAAGGGTCTACTTTGACACTACAGAGTTCAGCATACCACCATTTTAGCCATGGCCTCTTTTTTTGCATAACGTTCCCCTTTATTTTAAAATATAAAGATAATACACTTGTGAAGGTTCTCGTTCATCCAGGTCATGGTATATCTGTTGTATTCAATTAGATCAACTGGACTTGAAATGTAGTTCTTGAAGACGTTTCGCTAGTCATCCGACTGGCTTTCTCAATTCAGAATGACTTGTACAAGAATCTGTGGCAATTATGTACCCTGGAGAATCCCAATTAGCATATCACAGCCAGGTGTTAAGGGTGTGATTAGATAGTGGCTAAGAGGTGTTATAGGAACGCCCAGAGTAAGGTGTTAAAACAGCATTGTACATGGCAGACAGTTGGTGAAGGTGACCATGCTCCTGGCCGATAACAACACATATGAGGCTTTAACAAGGGATCCCACCAGCCGTTACAAGAAAAGAGTCATAGACTTACTACAACAGCTTCAAAAGGATAAAGCCATTGACCGAGCAATGTATCATCGCCTCTACCCTGGTGAGGCACATCCATGCATATATGGACTCCCAAAGATACATAAGGAAGGGGCCCCACTAAGACCTATAGTCAGCAGCATCAACTCTGTAACATACAAGGTGGCAAAATATCTAGCTAACATCTTAGGACCTTTGGTGGGAAGTTCTAAGCATCACATCCAGAACTCTCAGGATTTCACCAACAAGATTGAAGATATAGTACTCGGTGTAGAAGAAACTATGGTGTCCTATGATGTGACATCTCTCTTCACTTGTATACCCACCAAGGAGGCTGTTGACATGGTGAGAAAACGGCTGGGCCAAGACAGCACTCTTACCAGCAGAACTGATCTCAACCCAGAACAGGTGTGTTCCTTGTTGGACTTGTGCCTGAATACCACCTATTTCAAATACAGGGATAAGTTCTATAAGCAAAAACATGGATGTGCTATGGGATCTCCAGTTTCACCTATTGTGGCCAACCTTTACATGGAGGAGGTAGAAACACAGGCGCGTGGCTAAGAGGTGTTATAGGAACGCCCAGAGTAAGGTGTTAAAACAGCATTGTACATGGCAGACAGTTGGTGAAGGTGACCATGCTCCTGGCCGATAACAACACATATGAGGCTTTAACAAGGGATCCCACCAGCCGTTACAAGAAAAGAGTCATAGACTTACTACAACAGCTTCAAAAGGATAAAGCCATTGACCGAGCAATGTATCATCGCCTCTACCCTGGTGAGGCACATCCATGCATATATGGACTCCCTAAGATACATAAGGAAGGGGCCCCACTAAGACCTATAGTCAGCAGCATCAACTCTGTAACATACAAGGTGGCAAAATATCTAGCTAACATCTTAGGACCTTTGGTGGGAAGTTCTAAGCATCACATCCAGAACTCTCAGGATTTCACCAACAAGATTGAAGATATAGTACTCGGTGTAGAAGAAACTATGGTGTCCTATGATGTGACATCTCTCTTCACTTGTATACCCACCAAGGAGGCTGTTGACATGGTGAGAAAACGGCTGGGCCAAGACAGCACTCTTACCAGCAGAACTGATCTCAACCCAGAACAGGTGTGTTCCTTGTTGGACTTGTGCCTGAATACCACCTATTTCAAATACAGGGATAAGTTCTATAAGCAAAAACATGGATGTGCTATGGGATCTCCAGTTTCACCTATTGTGGCCAACCTTTACATGGAGGAGGTAGAAACACAGGCGCTTAATACCTTTAAGGGCATAGCACCCAGCCACTGGTTCAGAGATGGAAGTATGCGATGGAGCACCATCCTGCTGCAGAATTTGGCTTTTTTTATGGTTGGGAATATATGAGGTAGCTAAGATTTCTTGGTATTTTATACTATTGATGTTGCCTTCCACCCCGCAGATCCCTCGCACACCCCCATACTGGATGTAACCCCAGACCATGATTTTGTGTCCACCAACCTTCACTGTTTTCTAGGTAAATGTCGGCTCCATGCGGGTTCCAGTAGGTCACTAAAAATCTACCTTTTTCCACTCATCCTTTTAGCAGGCTGTGGGACTTGGCAAATGCCAAACGGTTTTTCAATTGTCTTTTGTTTAGTGCTGGCGTATGGGCACTAATTCGACCGTGGAGGCCATTTCAAGACAGAATCTGACAAACTGTTCTGGTTGACACAGGGATTTTCAGGTGACCAGGTCTCCTGGAGCTCTGCTGCAGTTGAAAATGGGCTTGCCTTGGATTTTCAAGCCAACAAATGGTCCTCTCGAGCAGTTTTCTTGCGGGGTCTGCCTGACTTGGGCTTGTCAAAAACTTCTCCAGTCTCTTCAAATCTTTTCTTTATCCTCTGAACTTGATGCTGAGAGACATTGAAGGTGTGTGCCACATCAGCAGTGGATATGGTCTTTAAGATCGTATATTTCAATAAAAGCCTTCATATTTTTATACAAGTCCCGTGAGTGCTATCTTAACATGTGATGGAGATGTGTACTTAGTGATAAGCACCCGAGCAGATGAATATGAAGCTGGAGTGCCTCCCTCAAGAGTATATATATAATATATATATATATATATATATATTATAATGCAATGTTGACAATCAGCTCCAGGATTTTCTACTCACTAAGCTCCATCACAGTGTAGTAGGTACAGTAAATTCTGTATATAATCCCAGTCTCAGCAATCACCTCAGGCAGCTGCAGGGTTAATGTTGATACAGATCTCTATGCTGCTGTCAATCACAGGGCTGACTGGATACATTTTTGAAACATACAAATACTGCTTCTCACTCACAGCTCCTTTCTGGTCTTGAATAGATAGTCTGGGAGATTCAATAAAAGTTCTTATTGTTAAATATGGTGCTAATTTTGAATCTCCCTGTATGTATGCTACAAGTGCACTAATGCAGTTACAATGAATTGATCAGAGAGAATACGAGAAAGGTCTTAGGACACAGTCCGAAACATCACCTGCACATTTTGAATAAATTGTGCTTTAAAGGGCATGTCCACCCCCAAAACTATAATCCCCCCATACTGGCCCCACCATGTAGTGTAATAAAATCCTTACCTACATCCCAGCTCCATATGGTTCTCCTGTACCCCCCCCCCCCCACAAGTCCCAAAAACTGCACCACAGGAGGATAGCAGAGTCCATAAGGACCTGCCCTCCTATCTGGCCCCCCGGGAGACACGTACTTGGGATGCTACTGCAGCCCTTCTCCCCCTCCCTCTCCCTCCCGTTTTGCGATTCCTCCCCCTACCATAAAACCCCTTGCCCATATAGTAGTATATGTTCCCCCAGCCCCAACGGCATAAAAATAATTTTAAGAAAGACCCTGAACTCTACTTACCTTCCCTCTCTCCCCCGGCATTCTGAGAAGCCGGCAGCCGCGCCCATGATTGGCTGCCTCTCAGCCAATCACGGACGCGGCTGCTGGTCCCGCCCCCTGCTTGCAGTGTCTTGCAAGCAGAAGGCCGGGCGTCGGAGGAGAGAGGGAAGGTAAGTAAAGATCTGGGCACTTTCTTAAAACTTTTTTATAGCGGTTGGGGCTGGGGGAACATATACTATGATATGCCAAAAGTTTATAATAAGGGTGGACATGCCCTTTAATGAAAATGTGCTGTTTTTCCTGAACATTGGTTTATACCAAAATATCAGTTGTACTTACTCTGCATATGTCATGAGAACTGGCACAATCACAATGGAAAACTTTTTTTGTTCATCACATATACTGGTTTAGAATGTTTAGTTTTGCAGGATCCAACTGGCCACTTTTTCTTTGATATTTCTTGCTCTTGAGGTAAAAATACACTTGTAAACTTACTACTAAGACCAACTATGAGCACTAAATTGGGGATCCTCACCCCCCCCCCACTTACTTAAAATGCTTGAATCTATGATTGTTTGTGATCCTGCCCAGAAATACAGCATATATGGTTGGACGGTTATTATTATGAGAACAATGCTAAACTTTAATACAGGGGTGTCAACTCAATTACATTTTTTTTTAAAGATACTTAGCGGATGCAGGATTGTGACTCTGTAACGCTTGTGTCTAGTGCTGGTTCTTGGCAGGGAATGGCCAATACTCTTCTGGCATGGTAATGGAATGGCCGACTCCAATGGAAGGCTCTTTGTCACACCTCCCTCAGTGCCGGGCTAGATAAGTGATCATTTGTTACATCGGTGACTGCATCCAAGCCTTACTATGCTGCTATTCATTTGTGCAGTCTTAAGCAGCATCATGACTATAGATCTGCCTGGTAGATATCGTGATCAGCTGTTTTTAAGCAACTGATCACACCTAGCTTAGTAGAGGTGAGCCCGATCAGCTGTTTAAGAAGAGCTCTCTCTAGCAGGCAGATCTATAGTTATGTCACCACTTGGGACTGCACAAATGGATAGCAGCCTCATAGATCTTGGATGTTGTACAGTCACCGGGGCCACAAACATCAGCCAGAAGGGCCAGATTTGGCCCACGGGCCTTGAGTTTGACACGTGTTTTAATATATAGGAAAATGTATTTAACTAGCTTATTATTTAAAGGGTATGTTCACCCTGAAAATTAACTTTTAGTATAAGGTAGGCACCCCCAATCGCTGATATATTTCTTCCAAAAAATATTTAGATCGTTACTTACAGCCCTTACACTCCCGCGGTATCTCCTCCTGGCTCCCTGTTTGGAGGAAGTCACAAATGGGCCGGACTGGCAGCCGCATCTGTGATAAACTGTAAGGCAGCCAATTACAGACACGTTTGCTTTCAATGGAGACGCTGCAGGAGAGAAGGGGCTGTAAGTATCAATCTAAACATTTTTTTGAAGAAATATTTTGGGGGTGGGCAGGGGGTACCTACCTTATGCTAAAAGCATTTCATGCTAGCTGCCACGGCTGCAGAGGATGAATCCGGATGGTGGGATGGCTCCCCTGTGCATGCCACAGTCATTGTTGAGGTTGAGGAAGAAACAGGCACCGGCATTGCAGGAGAACCATAAGGAGCAGAGATGTAAGGTAAGGATTTTTTTAAACTACACAGTGGGGCCAGTATGGGGTTAAATTTTAGTTTTGGGGGTGGACATGTCCTTTAACATTCAATAAAGGAGAATGTCTTCCTAGTCCAAACGTATTACCCTATAACACAATAAGGACTGCCTTAAGAGAAAAAAAAAGTCCTTCTGGTTTAAAATCTGAAGGGCCCCTGGGAAAAACATTGTTTAAAGGTACCTGGCCTGTGACCATTTGAAACCTATGGTTTGGGGATCCCCTTAGGAGTTGGACCCTGAGATTTTGCTGTTTGACCTTACATAAATAATAATTTTACATACAAACCATCTCCTGGCTTATCAGCACTACCTCTAAAGGTGGGCACACACTGTACCAATCCTTCAAAGATGGCAGAATCTGCAAGATTCTGACTGTCATCTTTGAAGAATGTATGTATGGTTTATTTATAAAGCGCCACTTGGGGACGCTTAAGATGTGACTACATGGTCACAAGCGTTTTCCCCATATAAAGTTTAGGGAGATCGGTAGTGACTGCCTTACTCCCTATAGTTAGGTACTGGGGCCTGAACACAACTAAGGGATTTTTTTGCATGAAAATACTCTTTCCAATGCGGAACGTTTGTGTCTGAAACAATCGTTTCAACAGACTGGCCCTTAACAGAGCTAAACTCTGTTCTATGTACCATCAGAACTTTTTGTTTTCTATTTTTTTCCCTCTCCTTAAGGTTCGTACACACCTGCAGATTTTTTCCACACCCTTGCCCCCGACAAACACCCAAAATGGGCAATAGTCGCGCGCGTGTATGTGTTCGGTCGGGGTTCGTTTGGTGATCCGTTTGGCGAACGACCCTCTGGTCGTAAAAATCTGCAGGTGTGTACGAACCTTTACTCTCTCTCTTACTCTCTCATTTTTTTCCGTCTCGCGTACCAATTCCACCATACCAATTTTGTGCGATCCAGCGGGCCCGCTCTGACCATTCCCGACTGCTTCCTGCTTCTGTTACGCTATAACGCACATGCCCGCTAATGTGCCCACACGTGCCCCGGATCTTTTGCTAAGTGCCTCGAATCACCTGCTAGCGATTCAATAGCGCAAGTGCCCCAAACCTGCCAATGTGCGCTCCCTCCCGCCCTCCTACCAGAGCAGAGTGTACAGCAGAGAGAGCGGGAGATTCAAACTCCTGCCAGTGGAGGGTGTGGCAGACAGAGGGAGAGAGAGAACAGACTGAATCCTCCCCTCTGGACCTCCCCAACAGCTAATTCATAATTTACAATCCCTCCCTGGCCTGGGTCCTTCTGTACGATCACATTGTGGGCAGGTCGTATCAATTGGAGCTGCCATAAAGTGCAGCATAAGAAGGAGGAGGGACTGAGGAATTTCAAACTCGCTTCTGTTTAACAGCAGGCATGCCTTGGGAATCCAACTTGGTTTTCTATCCCTGACCTGACTGGACAGTAGATAACAATGCTTTACCAAAAATCATGATAGATAGATAGATAGCAGAGTTAGATAGATAGATAGATAGCAGAGTTAGATAGATAGCAGAGATAGATTAGATAGATAGATAGCAGAGTTAGATAGATAGCAGTTAGATAGATAGATTGATAGCAGTTAGATAGATAGATAGATAGCAGAGTTAGATAGATAGATAGCAGAGATAGATAGATAGCAGAGTTAGATAGATAGATAGCAGAGTTAGATAGATAGATAGCAGAGTTAGATAGATTGATAAATAGCCAGACAGAGTTAGAAATATAGATAATAAGGTAGATAGATAGATAGACATAGTTAGATAAAGAGACACAGAGAGATAGATTAGAAGCAGATAGACCTAGATAGAGAGACAGATAGACAATAGGCAGACAAACAGAGTAAAATAGATAAACAAGAGGCAGATATATAGACAGAGATAGATATACAGGGAGAGAGAGAGGGACAGATAGATAGGGGCAGAGGTCGATGTAGAAGGTACCATTAGGTCTCCCTGGCCAAAGGTGTGGGCAAGCGTCTTGACTACAACTGAACACAACAGTAAGTTTAAAATGACCAAATTGCTACCAGTATATAATGAAATTGACAGTCATTAATTTGTGTCTCTCTGTCCAACTCTGATCTCTATCTCTGTCTGTCTATCTCTGTCTGTCTATTTCACTGTCTTTCTGTCTGTTTATCACTATCGGTCTGTGTATCTATGTTTGTTGTTGTCTGTCTGTCTGTGTCTTTTTGGCCATCTCTATTAAGTACATAGTGGGTGTGGCTTAACTGGGGCAGAGAAAGGGGCATGACCTAAAAAAAAAATTGCATTGCGCTGCGCACGGTGCATGGAGTGCCCTTGATCTTCTTAGACCCTAGATACGCCCCTGGCGGCCCCTCTGGATCGCGCGAAAAGTAAAATTTCTGAGCTTTGTTCCTGGCTATCCAAACATTGATTGAAGGACAGGAGGTAAGGCATAGCTCCTTAACCTCCCTTGCTTAAATTGATGTAGCAAAGGAATAGTTCACTATTGCAGTGAACTATTCCTTTAAATATAAATATGGCCTAATTTAGTTGGCAACAGGTCAGTAATATGAATTTCATTTATAGGGCATCCTACACAAGTACATACCATTTTCAATAAATGTTTATGGGTGAGGCCACACTGAAACGCACAGGAATCGTGCACCAAATCGCGAGCGTAATCACACGAGATTGTGTGCGCGATTCTTGTGCGTTTTGCGTTTAACAGATGGTGTATTAACTCTATTACAGGGAAGAGGGTATTCTTCCCATCCTTCTTGTTGCCTTTACTTAACAATTCTATCATTAAGTCTGCATATTTCTTATTATTCTGCTGCCCAGCTTTGTTGCACAGGCACCTGAGTGCCCACACACGCTTTGTTTACAGGTGATGCTCATGAGGGAGAGCAGCAGGATGACCCTATTAACCCTTTCCCTGCCACAGATCGTATATTCACGATCTGTGCAGAGAATGCTTTAACTGCCACAGATCGTGAATATACGATCTGTGGCTTCCCCCCTGCAAAAAAAAATTTTCCCCCTGCTAGGGCCGATCGGGGGGCAGCATTCAACTGCCCCCCTAGCCCCCTCGATCCCCCCTCGGTGTGATCCAAATCCGAGGGGGGGATCGGAAGATACACTCACCTTTAGCCGGGTCCCGCGATGTGCAGCCGGTCCCACGTGGAGGAAGCGGAAAGGGAGACCCCGGTGACGTCACGGAGCTTCCTCCTTCACCGGGGTCTCCCTTGAAGTGGTAGGAGACTGCCCCTGGTGGTCTAGTTGAGGTACTTCAGCTTGATCTCCATAGATCATGCTGCAGTACCTAAGTATAGTAAAAGCTGTCAAGCTGCCAGCTTTACTATACATTTTGTGAATGGAACTCAAAGTTCCATTCACAAATAGGATTTTTTCTAAGTCTTTGCTACTTAGCGAAGACTTAGAAAAAAAATGGGGACAGAGATCAAAATTTGGTGATCACTTCTGATCACCAAATTATTGATCTTTGCCAATGAATGAAAAATCACTTCCTGGAAAATGATTTCCGGGAAGTGATTTTTCTGATCGGATTTCGAATTGGAAAACGGGCATTTATGCCCGTATTCCAAGTTCGGGTCTCATTCCCTAAGATGAATCTGATGATCATTTTGGGAATGATCGGGGAAAAAAAGGGGGGGGGGGAAGAAAGGGGAGAGAGGGGACAAGAACGAAAATGGAAGAGAGGAGAAAGGGAAAAAATGGGGAGAAGAGAACGAGAGGAGGGAAAGAAGAAGGGGGGGGGAAAGAAGAAAGAAGAGAAAGGAGAAAGGGAGGAAAGGGAAGAAGAGAAAAAGAGGAGGGAGAAGGAAGGGAGGGGGAAAAGGGGAAAGGGGGAAGGGGCAAAAAGGGGAGAAAGAAGGGAAGGAGGAAGGAGAAAGAGGGGAAGGGGAAGGGAAGGGGAATGGAGAGAAGGAGGGGAGGAAGGGAAAGGAAGGTAAGGAAGAAAGAGGGAAAGGGAGAGGAGGGGGAAATAGGAAAAAAGAAAGAGAAGAGGAAGGAAAGGGAAAGGAGAAGAAGGGAGAAGGGAAGGAAAAGGGGGGGGAAGAAAAGAAAAAGAAGAAAAGAAAGAAAAAGGAGAAGAAAAGGAAGGAGGAGGGGGGGGAGGAAGAGGGAAGGAAATGAGGGAGAGAAATTGAAGAAGATAAGAGGAAAAGGAAAGGTAGAAAAGAGGGGGGGGGAAGGAAGAGAAAGAAGGAGAAGAAAAAGAAGGAGAGGGAAGGAAGGGAAGGGAGGGATGGGAGAAAAGGAGGAGGAAGGGGAAGGGGGAAAAAATGGAAAAGGGAGGGGGAAGAGGAAATGGAAGGGAGAGGACGAGAAGAGAGGGAAGAAGAAGGAGGGGAATAATACACAAAAAAATTCTTAAAGTGATACACACACCCTTTTTTTTTTTTTTACCCAAAACTATAAATTAGAAAAAAAGTTGTCTTCTCCAAACTCCCCAATGTCCCCAGTGATATCGTAAGTAAACGCGGATACTTATTTGTACGATTTCAAGGGAAACTAAGCCTATTTTTTAGAAGGAAATTTTGCAGAGGTACCAAATAAAGACCGTATTGAATTTTTAGGATCAGTAAAGTGTGCAAAAACGTGTGTGACTCTCCATACTAACCGATTTCACTAAAATACCACAAAAGAGGGGAGAGTGTGTGTGTGGGGGGTGGGTTTGTGGTTTTTAAAATTTTTTCTTGTAACTGCACTTCTAAATGCGTCCCATTTGAGCTAGTGGTGGGCCTCGTCTCTGTTTGCACCCACGCAAATGGCACACCGTTTGATTCAGGACATGTGGGAGATTGCTATTAGTGGGTTTTTTGCTTGTCAAGTGGGTTTAGGTAGGATTTCAACCCTGAATCATCTTATTTTATTTTTCACAAAATCTCGTAAAAACACAGAGTTCTTGGATGCTGGGTCTGGAATTCTTCATGCATGTATGAAAGCATGGCACCGTAACGTAGCTGAAGGTGTGTAGATTCAAAAATATATAGTTTGTGGGGGGAATTTCCATGTTTCGGGACGTTTCCTTAGAAAAGGGTAGGGCTGTTCAAATACAGAGCACTTTGATTTTTTCTTGTAATTGCATTTGTGCATGCGTCCCATTTGAGCTAGTTGGTGGCCACGTCTCTGTGGGATCCACGCATATGGCATACCGTTTGATTAGAACATGTGGGAGATTGATTTAGTTGGGGGTTTTATTGTGGGGGGCATTTCAAGTTTTGGGGCTGTTTGAAATTACAGAGCACTTTGATATTTCTTGAATTACACTGGTGCAGCGTCCCATTTGAGCTAGTTGGTGGTCACGCCCTGTGTGCATCCACGCATATGGCATACCGTTTGATTCAGGGCATTTGGAAGATTGATAATTGACAAGTTTTTTTTACATGACATGGAAATTTGCCATGATTTTAACTTTGAATTGTATTTTTATAAATTTTTCCTGAAAATCTGGTAAGAAAGCGAAATTGTACACAAAACTGCACCCACACCATTGGTGGATGCATAAAGAAATCACACCATTGGTAGCTGAAGGTGTGTAGAGTCCAAGAATATTAGTTTTGGGGGGTATTTCTAATATAGAGGGGTGTTTAGTCTGACAAATCTGAAAAGTTGCTGTAATTGGGCCACTTTCATTGGCTCACTTTGTGGCTAGTTGATTCCACGTCTGCGTGTGGAACCATACATAGGGCATACCGTTTGATTCAGGACATTTGGGAGATTGATATTTGGTAAATTTTTTTTACATTACTTGGGATTTTGGCATGATTTCTACTTTGAGAGTGTTTTTTTTCAAATTTTTTAGAAATCTGCAAAACGTGAACTTCTACGAAGATAACTGCGCCCACACCATTGATGTACGAATTAACAAACTACAGAATTTCGTAGATAAAGGGTGTGGATTCGAGAAATATTTGGTTTGTGGGGTTGTTTTGTGGGGAAAAATTGCAGACTGTTCAAATTCAGATTTGACTGAATATTTTGCTGTTTCTGAGCCATTGTGCATTGTTTCACTTGTGTCTTTTGGCTTCCACGTCCACGTGTGTAACCACAATATGGCTATACCGTTTGATTCAGGACATTTGGGAGATTGATATTAAGTAGCTTTTTTTTACATTCCATGGGGTTTTGGCATGATTTCTACCTTTTGAAGTTGTTTTGTTCATTTTTTCAGACAAATGCGAAATTCTACGAAGAAGAAACTGCGCCCACACCATTCATGGTATGAATGAACAAACTACAGCGTTACGTAGCTGAAGGTATGTAGATTCTGAGATATATTAGTTGTGGGGGTATTTCAAGTTAGAGGGGTGTTCAGTTTGAAAAATCTGGGAAAAGGCTTATTGGCTCACTGCGCATTGTTTTACATTTGACTAGTCGCTTCCACGTCCGTGTGGTAACCACACATATGGCATACCATTTGATTCAGGACATTTAGGAGATTGATATTTGGTAAGTTTTTTTTACATTACATGGGGTTTTGGTGTGATTTTGTAACTTTGAAATGTATTTTTCTCTATTTTTCCAGAAAATTGTGTAGAAATGCGAAATTCTATGAAGAACTGCGCCCACACCATTGATGGTATGAATGAACGAACACAGTGCTCCATAGCTGAAGGTGTTTAGATTTCAGGAATATATAGTTTGTGGGGGGTATTTCTGAGTTATCAGGGTGTTTGTGGAAAAAACTGAGACTGTCCAAATCCGGAGTTGGCTAAATATTTTCGCTGTTTCTCAACCATCATGCATTGTCTCACATCGTGGCTTTTCGCTTCCACGTCCGCATGTGTAACCACACATATGGCATACCGTTTGATTCAGGACATTTGGGGATTGATATTTAGTAACTTTTTTTACATTCCGTCAGGTTTTGGCATGATTTCTTACCTTTTGAAGTTGTTTTTTGTTCATTTTTTCAGAAAAGTGCGAAACTTCTACGAAGAACTGCGCCAACACCATTGATGTATGAATGAACGAACTACAGTGCTACATAGCTGAAGGTGTTTAGATTTCAGGAATATATAGTTTGTGGGGGTTATTTCTGATTACGGGGGTGTTTTGTGGAAAAAACTGCAGACTGTCCAAATTCGGAGTTGGCTAAATATTTTCGCTGTTTCTGAGCCATCGTGCATTGTCTCACTTTGGGGTTTTCGCTTCCACGTCTGCGGTGTGTTACACACCATATGGCATACCGTTTGATTCAGGACATTTGGGAGATTGATATTTAGTAATTTTTTTTACATTCCATGGGTTTTGGCATGATTTCGACCTTTTTGAACGCTGTTTGATGTTCATTTTTTTTGAAAATCTGGTTAATGTGCAAATTTCTACGAAGAACTGCGCCCACACCATGATGATATGAATGAACGAACTACAGCGTTACATAGCTGAAGGTGTGTAGATTTCAGGAAATATAGTTGGTGGGGGGTAATTTTGAGTGGGGGGGTGTTTGTGGAAAAACTGCAGACTTTAAAACAAAAACTGGCTAATTTTTTTTGCTGCTACTGACATTTGGCACTGGTCACGCTCTGGTTAGTTGGTAGCCTGCTCTGGGTACACCCATGATGTGCATACCGTTTTATTCGGAGGGGTTAGGCTTCATATTGTAGATCGTTTGATTCCCCAGTTTAGCTATTACTTGCGATTTCTTGAATTTTTGCTTCTTGCTCTGATTTTACAGTTGAGAGAGAAAAAAGGAGAAATGTGAGTGAGAAGTGAATAACAATTTGACGAAGAGCTGCGTCCGGGTATCTGCATTTTGATCGAAACTAACCTCACTCGTAAAATCCTGCGAGTGTGTAGTTTCTAAAAATACTCACTTGTGGGGATAGTTTAGATATTTGGTAGATATTCTATGTTAACTGTTAGTAGTGGTTACACATTTTAATTTGGTGTAATATTCTAGGAGGTGCAGTTTTAGTTTGGGGGGTTCTCCTGTACAGGAAAAGTCGGTACCTACATATATCTGGTATCGTTGTATTCGGGGAGTATCTGAGCTTTTAGAAACATTAAGATTTTTGTGCGTAACCTTAGATAACTATAAGTAAAAATGGGAAAAATCCATGAAAATTTGCAAATTTTTCATTTTTTTTACTATTTTACCCATAATTCCAGTAAAATTCCAGAAAAGTTACAAAATTCTGTTACCATGTTAAAGTACACTTTGTGCTGAAAAAAACAATGATAATATTCCTGATTTACTGAAGGTTTCCTACTGTAAAATTAGTCTAAAGCGATTAAGGGCAAAATCCTGAAAATTCTTCTGGCAGTTAACGCAAAAAAAAAGAAATCTCCTGGCAGTGAAAGGGTTAAACTTAAATTCCATGGTTTTGTGGGTGGGTACAAACCCTAACCCTTTTTGATATAACCGACAATTGTTCATTAGTAAATCCGTTCAGAAAGATAACCACCAAGGAAAGTCTGCATAAAACAGGTAGGCAAAGTGTTAGATGTAGTATATATGGAGTTGACAGTCATAGGCACCTGGAGGTCAGTCACATTTTCTATATAGCCCTTGCTTTTGCTCTGTTCCTTAGCCCACTGGTATAGTTGCTTGTCTCGTAGTCGAGAGTGTCCTGCAAAACTTCTGGAGCTTCTTTTGGGTCAGTTCTGCGCGTGGGTCTCTATTTTCGCCTTCAATTCGATCCTTGCTGGGCCAATTCTGTCTCCTGCACCACACTTCTCAGTTCCTTAATATCGACAATGTCTTTTTTTGCTCTCTATTGCGCTTTGCAGATGCTCCATGGTGAGGATAAGGGCCAAACAGCACCGATTTAAAATCATATACCAGATGCTTGATGTATACATCATCATCTTTGCAGAAGATTAGCTGCAACGTTATCCTCAGACCTGTGGGCATACGTTTGGCTAATGCATACTTCATCAACGCCAAACTGTGTAGCAGAAGGCTTACTTCCCTCTTATGGAGCACACTTCCAATGTTTTTCAAGAGGGTCCTTGCTTTTACTCTTTTAAAATGGTACTGGCTGTAGGATTAGTCTCCTCTCTGTATCGATATAAGCTAGGGTCTGGGCTCTTCATCTGTAGTCTTGAAGCAAAAAGACATTCATTGTCCCGATTATATATCTATAGGAATTCCACTATGGCAAGTTACATCCAACTTCAATTAAGCTTTGGAATCCAGCAGTAAGTTGTGAGGTGCACCCCCTGACACCCGTGCCACATAGGTAAGCATCAAAGTATATATATGCAGAGAGGCACACCCCAAAGAATTATTAGTAAATAATCATTATTAGGGTGCTAAAAAAAAACAGGTACACAACATTTCGGGGGGTTCAAACCCCCTCCTCAGGTGTAACTGTAACACATATTACAAAGTGCAGGCTTTTTACAATGACTCACTTCACATTAAGTGTTAACTCCGCCCTATAACATAGAGGTTATGATTATGAGGCTGTTAAAGAAAAAACTTTCCTCAAGAGTATTTTACAACGGTAACTGTGTTTCGTATGAAACATTTGAGATGGACACAGAATGTACTTTGTTATACATTTATTCACTCATTTTTATTCACTAATCTATATAGTCACTTTTAACATAGAAAAATGTTTAGTCAATTATGAAATTTTTATGCTTTATGTCACCTTTTTAACTTTATGCTAAGGATATAAAAATAATGATATTTTTTTGTGATTTATATTGTATTTATTTATAATTGCAATTTGAATTGCACTACTGGCACTTTTTTTTTTTAAACCTCTATGGTAGAGGGCGGAGTTGCACACTTGATGCGAAGTGATGGTCTTTATAAATAGCCTGCACTTTGTAGTATGTGGTCCACCTGAGGTTACACTGAACGTTGTGATACTGTTTTTTTTTCAGCACCTAATAAATTATTATTTAAATAATTCTTTGAGTGTGCCTCCCTGCATATATATACATTAAATACTAGCAGCATCAAGACCAGTACAAAAAATTAGCCAGACAAGCCTGCCTAAAAAAATCAAACATATTCTTAGAACTCCCACTTAGCGTTTTTGCTGTGTTTGTGCAGATACAGCATTGCATGTACAATGTAGAAGTACTGAGGTGATATTGGTGCTAGATGTGCCGCATCCATGTCTTAAGAATTCCCTTCCATGCAGTTTTATTCATCTCTATAAATGTAATTTCTACTGTGAATGCACTTGTGTCCATGTCTTAATTGGAAAAGAAACTTCAGAACAATATCAAACAGCTACTTCTGTTAATGTCTATTATTTATAGCCCCCTACATGAATTGCAAGCCACTACGTGACAAGGACTCTAAAGCGTTAATTCAAATTTGTAAGTGCGAAATATAAATATTCTACACACAAAAAATAGATCAACTGTATACCATAACATTATGACCAAATAGCAACATATCATCATAATGTAACAGATTTTATGTAGTGCTGCAACAGAGATGTAATAAAGTTCTTATTGTTAAAAATGGTGCTAATTTTGCCCCAACCAATCAGATTTAGCTTTCAAATGTTAAATAGATCTGATGGTTGCAGCAAATTAGCACCATTTTAACAAATAGAAACTTTTATTACCATCTCCCTGCAAGTGCTTAGTTAACAACAATATACTGTCACTATGTTGCGGTGACTAGGCGCAACATTATTACAACTACTATCATAGCATACCAGTGCTCAAATTAGCTACAATAACACTGCTACTATGGTGCGGTTTAACTAGGCGCAACATTATTGTAACTGCGACTTTCTGATGGTACGGTACTCCAGTGGTACATGATCAATGTGCTGTTTATTTAAACTACATATTTACTAATTAGATGATGATAGATCATATTACCCTTCAGAACTTCTGGACAATCGGGGTGGCCGGTAACTTATGGGCCAATTACGGAGGGGGGGGGGGGGGGGGGGGGGGGTGTCCAGTGTACATTTGATTGGTTGATGAATGGACCAATCCAAAAGGGCAGGACACCGCTGACATATATTTAAGGTGCCCTGAACCAAGGCCCCTCCACCTATGACTAAGTTCTGCTTGTAAGGATGAAACACGTCAGGGGGATTCTCATTGCTTGGATTTTTTATGTGTATGATAGCAAAGTTAGATAGATAGATAGATAGCAAAGTTAGTTAGATAGTTAGATAGATAACAGAGTTAGTTAGATAGATAGATAGATAGATAGATAGATAGATAGCAGAGTTAGATAGATAGATAGCAGAGTTAGATAGATAGCAGAGTTAGATAGATAGCAGAGTTAGATAGATAGATAGAGAGACACAGAGAGATGCAGATAGACATAATAAAATAGATAAACAAGAGGCAGATATATAGACAGAGATAGATATACAGAGAGAGAGAGGGACAGATAGAGATAGGGGTGTGGGCAAGCGTCTGACTACAACTGAACACAGTAAGTTTAAAATGACCAAATTGCTACCAGTATTGGGAGCCCCGCGCCGTTCTAGGCGATTGACCCGGAGGGGGAAGGCATCCCCCTTCCCCTCCTTCCAGGCAGGCGCGGCTGCGTGTGTGATGCGGCTGCTTCCTTCCTGGTACAGAGGAACCGAAGTCTCGCGAGACGCGGCGCCGGCGTGACGTCATTACGTTTCGCTATAAAAGGGCGGAGCCACGCGGTCACCGGCACCATTTTAGCAGCGCTGGTGACCGGTGAAGGATCTCCTCTCCACACTAGGGACAGCTAGACAGGTAAGAGAAGGGGGATCATGAGTGACCCCATTTTAGATCAGGTTAGGGAGAGAGTGAGTAGGGAAGGGGCGGGCTGGCTCCAGGGGTTATTAGCAGCTGGGGATCCAGCTGCAGGGGCCCAAGGGGAAACATCCAGCCCTACAGGCCGCCAGGCTGGGCGCCCTGGGAATAGACCCACCCGCGTTTCGCGCCTCCCAGATCGGCTGAGCCTCAGTCCAATGGGGCCAGCCAAGAAGAAAAAAGGAGGGAAGGCCCCAGCTAAGAAAGGGCCCAAAAAAGTGGTGGCAAAAAGGAAGGGCCTGGTGGGGGCCATCAGCGCCATTTTCAGGCCTAGGCCTCAGGAGGAGGAATCCTCCCCTTCCTCCACTCCAGAAAGGGGGTCAGGGGAAGGGTCTACTCAGGAACAAGGGTCGGCTCAGGAACAGGAGACAAGGGCAGACAACCCCACGGAGCAGGCAATTGGGGAAGATTGTGGCGTCACGGGGGCCCTGGGGCCTTCTCCTCTCCAAGGTTTAGAGCCCAGTTTAGAAATGGGTAGACTATTGACACATGGAGGCAGCTTACAGGGGGAAGCTAGGGGTCGCCCTGCGGAGGCAGCGGGATCAGCCAGCATCAGAGCAAGAGACGCCCAATATGAGAGGGAGTTCGGAAGTAGGGACCTCTGGCATTCACCTCCCACCCGGTAACCTAGTTTAGAGAGTAGGGATATAGATAGAGGGCGCCGCAATGAAAGGGAGTCGAGGGGAGAGTATAGGAGACACCGATACTCGTCCTCAGAGTCGGTGTCTAGTCGCTCTGACCGCCACTTGTGGAAGAGGCACAGGAGGAGGGCAAGCCGCAGGAGGTCTAGGAGTTGGTCACGGACTCACGAGCGTAGGCACAAAAGGCACCAGAGCTCCCGGAGGCACAAAAAAGAGTCCCCATCGACGTTGAGCACCTCCACCAGCGCTGGGTCCCGATCGCGCTCCAGACGTCGCGACAGGGAGCAGACTAAGGGCAGCCAGACATCGGTGGCAGAAAGGACGCTTCCGGAGCAAGGACGCGAGCCAAGCTTGACCCAGCAAACGGGCGGTGAGTTATCCTGTGCGGATGCATGGGGGGTGATGGGGAGCAATTCAGAACAGGATAGCCTGGCCAAAGCCATAGGAGCTTTACTGGGGAAATTGGAGAATATGCCTAGTACTCAGGCAGGGATCCCATTGGCAGGGGGAATAAAGGAGCCGCTTACTGTGGTGGCGGGTAGCATGGTGGAGGCTCTTAAAGAGACCTATTTTTGCGGGGTGAGTCCGCTAGGGGTTCTCGGACGAGACCAAGGAAAAAATCTGGAAAAATGACTATATCGAAATATGGTCATTGGTTAACCCAGATATGGTAACAGTCGATAAGGAGTTTGTTAGGACAGAGGCGGGGAAGGAGAAAAAAACCTAGGGTAGCGAAGACATTTGGCAACTGGGTGCAGGCCTTCTGCGTTTTGGCTGGGGTGATAGGGCAAAAGTTCCCGCAAAAATGTTTGGAGCTATTCGTATACCTGGACCTCATTTTTGGGGCCTATAAGATTTACGGGGGTACTGCTTGGTGGAACTATGATGAGGAGTTTAGGCATAGGCTAGCAGTTCGCCCAGAGGTAGGGTGGAATACTAGGGCCACAGATTCCTGGTTGCGGATCATGATGTCCCAAAGGGCAGCTAGCGTAGGCTATGGGGCGCTTGGGAGTCCTTTCACATCAGGCTTCGGATCGCCCTCCCTGGCCAAAAAGGCGGGCCCGTGCTGGCTCTTTTATGAGGGTCAGTGTAAATTTGGGGCAGCGTGTCGCTTTCAACATGAATGCTCCTTTTGCGGGGGGGCGGGGCATTCCACAGCTAAGTGCTACAGGAAGGGAAAGGCCACTTCCAAAAAATCCGGCCCCAGAAGGCCCGAGGACTACAGTGAGAGTAGCCGCGATGGGGCCCTGTCTAGATAAGTACCCCAGGAAGGAGGCCGCGCGTACCATACAAATTGGGTTCACGCACGGGTTCTTTATCCCATTCCAGTTTTCCCCCTCCCCTCAAGTCAGTTCGGGAAGCACCACAACGAGCTAAAGAAAAATTGCTTGCTGAAGTAAGGTTGGGTCGGATGGCTGGTCCTTTCACAGAACCTCCGTTTTCAAACATCAGGGTCTCTCCTTTGGGGTTAGTTCCCAAGAAAGAACCAGGGAAGTTTAGGATTATTCACCACTTGTCTCACCCCAAGGGAGGATTGGTCAATGATGGAATTAGTCGGGAGGAGTCATCGGTAACGTATGTTTCCTTCGACATAGCGGAGCTCATGGTTAGGGAGGCTGGCCCGGGGGCGTTGATGGCCAAATCAGACATTGAATCAGCCTATCGCCTCCTCCCTGTACATGAAGACTGCTTCCACTTGTTAGGCTGTAGCCTGGACGGGCTGTTTTACTTTGACATGTGCCTCCCTATGGGCTGTGCTGTTTCTTGCGCTGTTTTCGAAACATTCACCTCCTTCTTGGAATGGGTGGTTCGCTATAAGACGGGTTCCTGGTTCGTCCTTCATTACCTGGATGACTTTCTCTTTGTTGGCCCGCAGGGGTCTAATCAGTGTTCATACTTGCTGCAGTCATTCAGGTATCTGATGGCGAAGTTTGGGGTTCCTCTTTCGGCGGAAAAAACAATTGGGCCTTTAACCACGCTTTTGTTTTTAGGTATAGAAATCGACTCCGAGAAAATGGAATGCAGGCTACCCGAGGATAAACTTGTCGATTTGCTAAAAGGAGTGAGGGCATTCTTGTCAGCCAACAAGGTCACTCTTAGACAGTTGCAATCCTTATTGGGCTCCCTGAACTTCGCGTGCAGAATACTGCCAATGGGCAGAGTGTTCTGTAGACGGCTGTCTATGGCCACATGCGGGGTTAAACATCCGCATCATCATATACGGGTGTCCAGGGAGCTCAAGCAGGTCACTGATTCAGACCAGGGAGCAATCCAGCGAAGAGCTGCAACTTTTCACGGAAGCGGCTGGGTCCCAGGGCTTTGGGGCCATCTTCGGTCAAGCCTGGATCGCTGGGTGTTGGCCAAATAGCTGGGTTGCTGCTGGTCTTTGCAGGAACCTGACGTTGCTGGAGTTATTCCCCATAGTGTTAGCTGTAGAACTATGGGGAAAAGTGATGGCTAACAAGTCTATCTGTTTTTGGACGGATTACGCAAGCGTGGTTTTTGCGATTAATAAACAGACCTGTTCTTCCCTTCCAGTCCTTTTGCTGCTGAGACATCTAGTGCTGCGGTGCTTGCAGTTTAACATCTGGTTTAGGGCCAAACATGGGCTGGACATTGATAACACGATCGCTGATGCTCTTTCTCGTTTCCAGTGGGAAGAGTTCCGCAGGTTGGCACCTGAGGCAGAGAAGGAGGGGACACCATGCCAGTTTCCTTGTGGGAAATAGTGGAAGCCAGCTGATGGCCATGGTACAGGCTTCGGTGGCCCCGACAACGTGGCACAACAATGGTAAGGCGTGGAAGGAGTGGGTTAACTTGGCCGGATGCAGGGAATTCCAACATTCTCACAGTGTGAGAAAACAGGTGACGTTAGAGTACCTGGTGAGTTTGAGGGAATCTCGTTGCTCCGGGTTGGTGGCCCAGAGGAGGCTTCAAGGAGTTTCCTTTTTCTTCCGCCTGTGCTGTTGGCCGGACCTGACTAAAGTGTTTTTTATCCAGTCGGTCCTAAAGGGGTGGAAAAAGGAACACAGGAGCAAAGAGTCGAGGCGCCCTATTTCATTTAAAGTTCTAGTGAGGTTAATTGGGAGTCTCTCTGCTACGTGCACGTCTGCTTACGAGAGGGCGCTTTTTTCAGCCAGTTTTACGCTGGCTTTCTTCGGGGCCATGCGAGTAGGTGAGCTGGTAACCTCCTAGCGCCAAAAAGGGGGGCGGCCTCTTGGCAGAGGATGTGCACGTTATGAGTGACAAGGTTAGGGTGTCCATTAGGAGGTCGAAGACAGATGTCTTTGGGGAGGGGGCATGGTTGACAATTCTGCCCATCAGTGGCGAATTCTGCCCCGTCTCGGCAATAGCTAGTTATGCTTTAAGACGTGTGTCTTCTCCCTGCTTCTTAGCTCACGAAATTGGGACGCCTCTCACTCGGTATCAGTTTGAGGCGGTGCTAAAAGGCTCCTTGCAGCGCATCGGCCTTAACCCAAAGGAGTTTGGCACCCATTCCTTTAGGATTGGAGCGGCTACGGAGGCCTACAACCTTGGCTTTTCCGAGCAGGCAGTAAAACGGTTGGGAAGGTGGAGGTCAAACTGTGCAGCTCGTTATGTGCGACCGGAACTGGCTATTGATTAATGTTTTCGTTTCAGATGTAAAAAGAGTGGCAATCTGGTTAATCGGCCACTCGTACCTGTTTTGGGCGGGAAGGAGGGCAGAAATTCGTCCCGGAGGTAGGAACCTCGGTTTACAGCAGCATCTCTGGAATGGAAAGGCATCAGAGGGATGTCCTGGTGGCAAGTGCTTCCGGAGGCGGTGGAGATTAGCCGCGGGAATCGGGGGCCACTGGTTTTGGTGATACATGCCGCAGGGAATGACCTATGTAAGGCTCGGCTGTTGGACTTGATGACCTTGATGAAGGCGGACCTGTCAAGAATTCGGGGGTTCTTTCAAGAAGTGGTATTGGTATGGTCTGAAATTATTCCCCGGGTAGTTTGGCAAGGGGCCAGGGACCCAGCAGCCATTGAGAGAGCAAGGAGGGTTATCAACAATCGAATCTCCAGATTCGTGCGCTCCTTGGGTGGAGTGGTGGTCAGACACAGACAGTTGGAGGGTGAAAATAGGTCACTGATGAGGCCAGAAGGTATACATCTTAACGATATAGGCCTGGATATATATTTGTCAGGGCTTCAGGATGGCATAGAACAGGCCCTGTTTCTGCTGAGTGGCGGTCGGAGCTCGGTTTAGGATTACACAAGCTCCTTGGTGGTGGGTACACCCTTGTTGGAGAGGTTTATGGAGCCGTTACATGCCCTCTGGCAAGACAGAGGTTGGCATTCAAGCTGAGATCTACGGCTAGGTTGGTTAACAACAAACATGGTTATGGTACGCAAGGGTGTACAGTGGTGGAAATAATATGCAAATTAATAAAGGGCATATTTAGTTAAATTGATTTAAATTTATTTAAATCATATGTTAATTTATTAATAAAAGCCGTGGCCTATTTTGTTACCCAAAAAGGAAAGTGGTCTGTGTCTTGATTATAGTGTTAAGGTTTAAGAAGGGTAAGGTGTATGGCTGACTGGGTCCTGTAAGTCTGTTTTCCCCCTCTGGGTCATAATGAATTTGCCAGTTTACTGTGCCTTTGTGTCATTAATTTGTGTCTCTCTGTCCAACTCTCTGATCTCTATCTCTGTCTGTCTATTTCACTGTCTTTCTGTCTGTTTATCACTATTGAGCTGTGTGTCTATGTTTGTGGTTATCCATTTGTCTGTGTCTTTTTGGCCATCTCTATTAAGTACTTAGTGGGTGTGGCCTAATTTGGGAGGAGAAAGGGGCGTGGCCTAAAAATTTCTGCGCCGTGCTGCGAAAGTGTCCCTAATCTTCTTAGACCCTAGATACGCCCCTGGGCTGTGTATTGGACTTTCTATGGGAATGTGTATTGGACTTTCTATGGGGCTGTGTATTGGACTTTCTATGGGGCTGTGCATTGGACTTTCTATGGGGCTGTGGCTGTGTATTGGGCTTTCTATGAGGCTGTGTATTGGACTTTCTATGGGACTGTGTGTGGGACTTTCTATGGGGCGGTGTATTGGACTTTCTATGGGGCTGTGTAAGGGACTTTTTATGGGGCTGTGTATTAGACTTTCTATGGGGCTGTGTATGGGACTTTCTATGGGGCTGTGTATTAGACATTCTATGGGGCTGTGTATTGGACTTTCTATGGGGCTGTGTATGGGACTTTCTATGGGGCAGTGTATGGGACTTTCTATGGGGCTGTGTATTGGACTTTTCTATGGGGCTGTGTATTTTACTTTCTATGGGGCGGTGTGTAAGGCTATCTATGGGACTGTGTGTAAGGCTTTCTATGGGACTGTGTATGGGACTTTCTATGAGGCTGTGTATAAGGCTGTCTATTGTGCGGTGTGTAAGGCTTTCTATGGGGCTGTGTATAAAGCTTTCTATGGTGCGGTGTGTAAGGCTTTCTATGGGACTGTGTGTAAAGCTTTCTATGGGACTGTGTATGGGAATTTCTATGGGACTGTGTATGGAACTTTCTATGGGGCTGTGTATGGGACTTTCTATGGGGCTGTGTATGGGACTTTCTATGGGGCTGTGTATAAGACTTTCTATGGGGCTATGTATGGGACTTTCTATGGGGCTGTGTATTGGACTTTCTATGGGGCTGTGTATTTTACTTTCTACGGGGCTGTGTATTGGACCTTCTATGGGGCTGTGTATGAGGCTTTCTATTGGACTGTCTGTGGAATTATCTATGGGGCTGTCTATGGGAGAAAGTCAATCCTCAACTTACACTCTGATCGGCTTATGCTCAAGTATATACAGTCCATTTTTTTATAATTTTAAAATAATCCAATTTAGGTATTGACCCAGGGTTATGAAGGTGGGGTTTTGACTTTTAAATAAAACACTATATGTAACTTAAAATAACTGTGTTTCTGCCACTAAGATTATAAATGTTGGTGTACCTCAGGGTTGTGTTTTAAGGCCATTTTTATATTCTCTTTTTAAACACGGCTGTACAATGACACATGAGTCAAATCATATATGCTGACAACACCATGGTTATAGGGAGCGACGTAGAAACAGTGACAAATGTACTTACCATAAAGAAGTTAATAAATTGATTGAATGGTGTTTGGGAAACAATTTGGTTATAAATTCTGTAAAAATGAAAGAAATAATCACTGATTATCGTAAGGCCAACATACCAGTATCCTATTTGGCCCTAATTATTTGTTACTGACAAATTGAACAAGTTTAAATATTTGGGCCTTCACATCTGTGAGGATCTCACTTAAGGTTCGTACACACTTTATATTCGTGTGATATAACCCATGAACGTTCAACGATATTATTCTTAATTCTCACAATTAAAATGACATCTGTAAACACAGGAACAACAGTCGTTAGGTGTTAGAAAAGAAGCAGACGTTCTTGCGTGCTTACGAAAAGAAGCGAATGCGCATTTCATCTCACTTTTTTTTAAAAAGTTAGCGATAATCTGCCGACTATGTACAAACATACAACAATTGGCAGAACAAACCCGCCAGACTGATCGCCGGAAAAAGCTGACAATAGTCTAGGATTTTTGGTCTCCGATGCTCGTTGAAGCTATATTTTCGCACGAATGTCATGCGATAGGTCGCTAGTTTATCTAATATTATCTAACGTGTGTACGAACCTTTAGAGTCTCACTATCCAGCATTGTAAAAAAAGGCTTATCATCTCCTTTATCTACTTAGAAAGTCTGAAAAATTACCAGTACTCGCCATAATTAGGTTTTAGAACAATGGTAGAAAGTATTAATATGTAGCAGTTTTTTGACTTCGTATGGAAATTGCCCTGTAATTGATAAGCAAGCTGCGTTATTAGGGAAGGAGAAAGGATTATTGAGCATAGACCCATGACTGTACTTTCAGGCATATTTAAGAACCGGCGGTATCCCAAATTTGATATTGTAAGAGTGTTCTTTCAAACAATGGGGTGCCAAAATACAGCTATGTTATTGGATGGGTGATCATAAATTTACAATCAGGGGTGTAAATATATGATCTTTATCATAGATTTATGACCCTAATCATAAATTTACAATTGTAGCAACGATCGTTAAAAGTACGTATCGCACAATTTAAATATGGTCCTCAATCAG
The DNA here is from genome assembly GCA_019447015.1 of Hymenochirus boettgeri. Taxonomy (NCBI): domain Eukaryota; kingdom Metazoa; phylum Chordata; class Amphibia; order Anura; family Pipidae; genus Hymenochirus; species Hymenochirus boettgeri. The sequence continues at coordinate 159,354,099 of CM033473.1, read as the reverse complement.
ACTGTTAAAAAAGGTGAGAAATGTTTTATTGCTGATCTTACACATCCTGGCCATAACTACTTTAAACATTTACCTTTGGGTTAATGATATCAAAATGTTTATTGAAGAACTAGCAAGTTTTTGCAATAGTTTTTATCCAAATCCCATAATTTTTTAAAACTCATCTGGATAAAATTAATTATCTTAGTTTTTTAATTGTACAACAATGTACATTGATAACCATTCTTTTTAAATTGTATAACATACATGTTTTATCATACAGCAATGAAATCTTTAACTATCTGGTTTTACTGTGCTTTATACACATATGTCTGTTTCAATAACAAATTTCACTGACTGCTTTCTGTTTTATCAGTACTGTGACAAAGAGTAGTCAAATCTTTAAAAAAAAAAACTACAATGAATTCATAATAATTTTTAACTATAATTTACAGTCCAACCTCCTAGTCCCTTCCCTGTAGCTTATTGGAGAATTCCTCACTGCTTTGTTTAATGGGAAGAGCGATAAATATATTATATTAACATATAATATTAACCAGGGATTTAAAAAAATAAATTGCATAAGAAAAAGATAATTTCATTATTTATGGTTTTGTATTTTAGCCTTTAGGACACATATTGAAGCGATTTAACAAAACTTGAAAATAAAATTAAAATGTCAACAAGAAGTAGTAATTTTAATGAATGCTATGCACTTCAACATGCCACATGTATTATTTCCTCTATAACTGCTGCAATTATAAATGTCATCTGCATCATTATAAGCAATATGGAAAATTACAGTAACGTAAATTATCCAAGAGATTTCAAAATGTGTTGCTACGTCTGTCAAAGCTGTAACGGCTAATGGATTTAGACTGTCAAAATCCGGTTTCCTGTAACATAAACCTAACGATATGTAGTAAAAAATATGCAAATAATTGCACTAAACTATGATGATTTACAACTATGCTGTCAACATCATTAGAGCATTATTATCTGCTGACTAGGCTTCATGTCATAAATTCTAAGGAGATAAGAAGAAATCTTATAACTATACATCGTTTTTGTGAATATGATATTGTGATTCTCTGGATTCCCATGTATCCCTTCAGCCGAGATACCCTAATCTAACACCACCAATAGACAAGCCCCCTCTTGCGCGGAGGATAGTAGCGCCTACCCACGATCGGTTGCCCACACGTGATCGGTTGCCCCCTTGGACTTAGGGTGCGGGGTATCTGAGCCAGGAATACATAAGAAAACCAGGAACACACAAGGCAAACGGCACAACCATCACAAGGCTGGACAACAGCGTGGTATGAAAACAATAATGTTGAGAAACAAACTGAACACCTCAGTCAGACAATGTTTTCAGGGATGCCGTAAAAGCGAAAATATGTTCAACAACTGAGATAATTCTTTGGCAGAAGGGAGTTTAGGAAGAGAAATGAAATGAGGCATTTTACTAAAACTATCTAAAACTACCCAAATTTCTGATGACCTCAAGGACATGGGCAGATCAACAATGAAGTCCATAGAGATATGAGACCAGGGTCTCTCTGGAATAGATAAGGGCATATAGGTAGGCCTTTTGGGGAACTTTACTGTGGGCACAGATGGTACAGGCATTAATATAAGATTTGGCATCTTTAGACATAGAAGGCCACCAGACATGTCTATTTAACAGTGACAAAGTTTTCTTTTCCCCGAGATGCCCTAAAAGTTTGGAGTTGTGGAACTGTTGTAAGACCTGTAGATGAAAGGTTAATGGCATAAATAGGCAATTAAAAGGTTTACCAGGCAGGCAATCTTCCTGGAATGGTTCTAGATTTTTCAAAAGTCTGGTAATAACTGAGCAGCAGTTAGATCTCCTAGAACACAACCTACAGGAATGACAGGTTTAATGGTTCAGTAGTTTTCTCAGTGTATATACTCAGGTAAGTTTCTAGAGCATCGGCTTTTACATTCTTAGAGCCAGGTCTATATGTAATTCTAAAGTTAAACCTAGAAAAGAACACTGCCATCTTGCCTGTCTAGAATTAGCTGCTTCAATGTATTCTAAATTTATATGGTCGGTAAAGACCATAACTGGATGCTGGGATCCTTCCAACCAATGCCTCCAATCCTGAAATGCTAAATTAATAGCCAACTCCATTTCCTATATCATAATTGCGTTCGGCTGTGGAGAACTTTTTGGAGAAAAAGGCACAAGGATGCAGTCGCTCACTGGACCTATCATACTGAGACAGGATAGCACCTACACCTATCTCTGAGGCATCAACCTCCACTACAGAGGGGTACCTGATATCAGGATGAATCAGAATAGGAGCGGAGCAGAAGGTTTTCTTAAGACTTTCAAAAGCTTCATGGGCTTCCAGAGGCCAATTAGAAGGATCTGCATCCTTTTTGGCAAGATTGGTTAATGGGGCTACTACAGAGGAAAAATCCTTTATAAACTGTCTGTAGAAATTAGCAAAGCCAAGAACCTCTGAAAAGCCTTGAGGTTGGAGGGAGGAGACCAATCCATGACAGCTGAACCTTTCTCTGGGTCCTTATGAGCCCTTGGCTGGATATAATGTACCCTAGGAAAGGAACATGATCTGTTTCAAAAATACATTTTACCAACTTAGCATACAGTTTATTTTCTCTGAGTTTCTCTATTACTAGATAGACATGGGAGAAAAAATCAAAATGTCATCTAGGAAGACAGCAACAAACTTGCCTAGAAATGTACTAAACACATCATTAATGAAGTCTTGGAACACTGCCAGGGCATTACTAAGTCCAAAGGGCATAACCAGATACTCATAATGCCCATACCTAGTATTAAAAGCAGTTTTCCACTCATCCCCTTCTCTGATCCTGATTAGGTTATAGGCCCCCCGGAGGTCCAGTTTAGTAAAGACCTGAGCCCCTACTACTTGGGAGAACAGACCATCTATGAGTGGTAGGGGATATCTGTTCTTTACGATAATTTTATTTAAGGACCTATAATCGATACATGGTTTTAAACCACCATCTTTCTTCTCTACAAAGAAGAAGCCTGCCCCTGCGGGCGAGGTGGAGGGACAAATAAATCTCTTTAATATAATCCTTCATGGTCTGACTTTCAGGGCCAGTGAAATTGTATAGATGTCCCCTCGAACGCATAGTGCTTGGAAGGAGGTCGATTCGCAATCATACCACATGTGAGGAGGCAGGACATCTGTGCAAGACACTCTGGCTAACTTGACCGAAAGGCATTTTTAAAAACAGCTAGCCCCCCATTTAACAATCTTACCTGTTTCCCATTCGATACCAAGGTTGTGTTTGCATAGCCAAGGAAGGCCCAGGTTCACAGGAGAGGAAGGAAGATCTCAATAGTTTCAGAGTGTAGTGCTCCAATTTTAATTGGAACTGGAGGTGAAATAGCAAGAGATTTCCCTTGTAATTGTAACGCTCCAGATTCCTTCAGCCCGGATACCCCAATCTACAACCACTATGTTCACCAATAGACAAGCCCCCATTTTCTGGGAGGCTTGATGTGCCTCACCGGACTTAGAGTGCAAGGTATCCGAGCTGAGGCTGGAAATACTTGAGAAGTCCAAAGCGAAACGAACTGAGCAAGGCACAAGGAAGAGGTGAAAAGGTCAGAGGCCAAAAATACGAGGTACAGACTAGGAGTAGGCAAAAGCAGAGACAAAAGTAGAGCAAATGGTCAAAGAACAGGAATCAGACTGCCAGGCACGGTACAGAGGGTTGAGCAAAAAGCGTAGTCAGGAACAAGCAAAGGTCAGGGCAGATACGAATTAAGTTCCAAAAAACAGGCAAGGGGTCAAACAAAAGTGAAAAGACGAATCAAACACACCACCAGCAAGATAGAGAACTAACCGCTATATCGGGCAAGGACCAATGGGCTGAGGGGTTTAAAAAGGCTAGAGGGGCCAATAGGAGAAGAGCCAAGAAGAAGAAGAGAGCAGATTGGATAATAGAAAAGATTTAAATATATAAGACTACTGTCACTTTAAAACCGGAACGCGCCTTTGCAGAGTATAAGAGGAAGTGTTATGCACGTGAACGTTCGGAAATCCCCGAAGATCGGCGAATGGAAAGTCGTGCCAAACGAGTCCTGAATGCCGCCAAAGATTGAGGAGTGCCAGAAGATGCCGGAGAAAGCCAAAAGGTGCTCAGAAGCAGAGGACGCGCCGTGGGTGCTCCGAGCGGGTACCTTTTCCCTTTCAATAATAGGGGAGAGTCATCTATAGCAATAACACTGGCAGGTTTGGGCAACAGGACTTGCAGGATCCCTAAGGATCGGGCAAAGGACAGATCCATAAAATTACCCACAGCCCCACTGTCTAAAAAGGCTTGGGACGACTTGGCTAGACCCTCCCAGGAAACCTCTACAAGCAACAAATTTTGGAGGACTTATTAACAGGAGGGATTACCTGTTTACCTCCAATCTGACTAGACCCTGGAATTTTCCTGGTACCTTGTGACAACAGGAACATGCAAAGTGACCAGGAATACCACAATACAGACAGAGCCCCTCCAAACCTTTTTGATTCTTTTCAGTAGGGGTCAACTTGGAAGCGTCTAACTGCGTAGGTTCTTCTGTAGGCACAGTAGACATAGGAGGGGATGAGGAAGAAGGAGGTTGCTCCGAGTTGGAATCTTTGGTTTTCTCCTGCCGGCGTTCCCAAATTCTCCGATCGACCTTGATGGCGAGCTCAATCGCCTTTTCCAGAGACTCAGGAGAGGAAAAGTTAACCAAGGCATGCTTCACTTGATCTGAAAGACCAACCTTGAACTGATTGTTAAGAGAAGGATCGTTCTATTTAGTACTCACCGCCCATCTGTGGAATTGGGAAGCATACTTCTCTGCTGACCGTCTGCCTTGACGAAGAACTCTCAACTTTGCCTCAGCTGTAGAAGTCAGGTCAGGATCACCATACAAGATCGCCATACACCTGAAAAATTCATTAACAGAAGACAAGGCAGGGTTGTCTGAGGGTAGCCCAAAGGCCCATGTTTGGGAATCCCCCTGGAGCAGGGATATAACTAGACTAACTCATTCAGGCTCAGAGCCAGACGAAATTGGTCAGAGGTGAAAATACAATTTACATGCATTCATAAAATTAGTAAATTTTTGTCCCTCACCAGTAAACTTCTCTGGCATTGGGACCTTAGACTCCATGACTGGAACCTGCGGCAATCGACCCTCCTGGTCAGTGATCCTCCGAGCCAACTGATTGATGGCTCTTGTCAGCCAGCGGAGCCGATCCTGAATTTCCTCCATAGGAAAAGGTTAGATGGGCCCGTTATAATGTGATGCTCCGGATTTCCATGTATTCCTTTAGCCCAGATACCCTATTCTAACACTCCATACTTGACCAATAGACAAAGCCCACACTTGCCTGGAGGATAGTAGCGCCTACCCAAAATCAGTTGCCCCCCAGACTTAGGGCGCGGGGTATCTGAGCTGAGGCCGGGAATACATAAGAAAACCAGGAACAAACTAGGCAAACAGGACACAACCAGCAAGGCTGGACAAAAGCGTGGGGCCAAAACAATAGACAGGTGCGGTCTCAGGGATGGAGCAGGAGGTCAGTAACAGAAGGTCAGTCAATGTAGCATGGTACAGGAGAAGGAGTCAAGAGCGTAGTCAGTAACAGGCAAGAGTTCAAGACAGGCAGCAAACAGTCATATACAGGAATCAAGCAGAGATCGGTACATAGAATAGCAAGACATAACACACCACAAGCAAGGATCAGATCACAGGCTATAACGGGCAAAGAGGTGAGGATGAGAGGAGAATATAAAGGGAAGGACAACCAATGAGTAGGAAAGAAGATAGGCTTATTTAAACTAAAAGAAGGTAACACAGGATCAAACACAAACAACTTACAGGCAGGAGAGAGACAGACAGAGACTATGCACGCCTGCGCACACGAACGCTGCGAGTACCAGGTGAGCGATTGAAAGATAGATGTGTGTTTGTCAAGCGGATGCAACAGCAGTCCAGCTTCCAAATACAGTTTGCCAGGGTTTTTCTTCCTGTGTACTCAAAGTACACAAGCACCATTATTTTAGGACCTCTAACTTTACCTAAAGAATGAAAGCCAAAAATATAATAACTGCGTGAATTCTTTAATTGATTCCGTAACATATAGCTGTGTTTGCTTGTGAAGGTTCTCATTTATCCAGGTCATGGTATATCTGTTGTATTCAATTAGATCAACTGGACTTGAAGTTTAGTTCTTGAAAAAGTTTCACTAGTCATTCGACTGGCTTTCTCAATTCAGAATGACTTGAGTACATAATTGCCACAGATTCTTGTACAAGTCATTCTGAATTGAGAAAGCCAGTCGGGTGACTAGCGAAACGTTTTCAAGAACTAAACTCCAAGTCCAGTTGATCTAATTGAATACAACAGATATATAGCTGTGTTTGTCACCTGAAATCAGTCAGTATGGTTGATAAATTATCTGTTTAAATCTGAAAGATTCTTTATTTTAATAAGCAAGTTCCACATGCTTGGTGAATTATGAAGCCAACCACCAATGCCCCATAAATATACAGTTGGAAACACAACCCAATGATGTGATGTTTATTAATATCATTGTGTATGTGCTATATTTATTATGGAAGCACTTGGTGATCTGTACTGCTGGTTGAAACCCTGGAGCTAGTTATTTAAAGGGCATGTCCTCCCCCAAACTAAAATTTAACCCACTACTGGCCCCAGTGTGTAAATAATCCTTACCTCACATCTCAGCTCCTTATGATTCTCCGGCAGTGCTTGTCCAAAGTCCAGGAAACTGAAGAGTAGGAGCTGTCTTCCTGTCAAATGATTTCTGCCTCTTATGTAGCCCCCGGGAGGTAGTGTAACATGCGCAGGGGAGCCATGAGCCCTTTCCCCTCCTCCCTTCCACCCTCCGGATCCATCCCTGGCTGCCCCTCCACCTTGCATTAAAAGATTTCTCTGTAGTGTAGGGCACTCATGCCCACCCCCAACCACCATGTCAGATTGCTAAAAAAAGAATCAGAAATCTACTTACAGCCCGTTGCTCCCACAGCACTCTGCATTACTGGCAGGCGCGTCTGTGATTGGCTGCCTCTTAGCCAATCACAGACGCAGCTACTGGTCCAACCCCTGCTTGCAAGTTCTGGCAAGCAGTGAGCCGGATCAGTACCATGTTTATGAACATTTTTAAAATGAAGAAAGGTAAGATTTTTGTAGATTTTTTTCTCTTTCTTATAAAATGAAAACATAAGTCTTTTAACCCAATTTTAATTCATTTTAATTCATTACATGGTTTAGTGAGACAATTCTTCTGTCAGACTCCAAAAAATATAGAAGCTATAAACATTAGTTTGTGCTCATTGAACAATACAGCACAACTAATGACAATTATTTCCAAGATACATGTTAAATTGTTTATTTTTAGAAATGCTTTGTGTTATGAATCAGTTTGTGTAATTATTTAGACAAAAGAATTAATGACAAGAAGACTTTCATCTACAACTTGAAGGAATTTAGTGAAATGACTCATATGATAAATACAGGTTTGTTTTACCAGAAAAAATGATTAAAAAAAGCTTTAGTGAAATTATGTAAATATATAAATACAGTAGATAGATTACTGTACATTCAGTGTTTTAAATTATATCATATAGATGGATAGGCAGACATGGATAGATAGAAATATAGATAATAAATATATAGATAGATAGAGATACTTAGAAATACTGATAGGCAGAAATAGATAGAGGTATACACATACAGACAGACAATTATATATACCTGGTATATTTAATTGTACACACAGACTGTTATATATAATTAGGGTCGGATTTAACGAGTTCGGACAAACCTGGACTTTTCGGACTTCAAACCCAAACTTTCCAAGCTCTTTCCGAACTCACTGACTTTTTTTAGAAAATTAACGAATGTTCAAAGATTTTGAAAACTCGAATAATCCCCCTAAACGTACCGTGACCAGCAATTTTTATACCTTTACTTACGCACACGTCACGTGACCTGTAACTAAAGGTGTGTTACAGTAGGTTTTAAACAGCTAATGGCACATACTTAAAGGTGTGTGTGATCAGCTGTTTAAAACTACTGCCAGTATGGTACAGTAGTTTTAAAGGGCATATCCACCCCCAAAACTAAAATTTTACCCCATGCTTTCCCCACTGTGTAGTTTAAAAAAATCCTTGTATCAAAATAGTCCAGAGCAGCACTTCCTTAAAACGTAATCTTTTATTCACAATTCTTTATGAAAGAATTTTCTGCCATAAAACATGGATTTCTTTTTTACAGACAGCAAAGATAAAGCAACGTTTCGAACCACACTGGTTCTTTGTCAAGCTTGACAAAGAACCAGTGTGGAAATTGCCGAAAACGGTCTGCGGAAGACCAGAAGTAGATTGTAAGCTCTACGGGGCAGGGAAGTATATTGCAATCTCTACGGGCAGGGACCTCTTTCCTCATGTTACATGTTTCATGCACTTGTATTTTTCATGATGCAAATATTTATTTATGTATTAAGGAACGTGGCTTAATTTGGGAGCAGAAATTGGCGTGGCCTAAACATTTCACATCTCGCATCGTGCTTTACAGATTCTAGTTATGCCCCTAGATACAAAACCTCTCCTTTTTTTTATCTTGTAGCTAAAAATAACTAGCTGATCTATCAGATGATTCATGTTAAGCAGCTGCATTGAACAGTCAGCTGGTCTGTATTTCCGAAAAACAAAAATATAGGTCTGTGTAAAGCTAATTTCATTTTGACTTTGAGGTCAGTTAAAACACGTTCAGGGTTATTCAATAAAAGTTCTTACCGTTTAAAATTGTGATCATTTTGCCCCAACCAATCAGATGTTAACTTTCAAATGTTAAATAACATCTGATTGGTTGGGGCAAAATTAGCACCATTTTAAATGATAAGAACTTTTATTGAATCTCCCTGTATGAACTTACTTTAAAAAAGAATTAACTAAAAGTATTACATCTTTGAAAGAAACATTCCAGAGTGATTTACACTTCTATTCTGATTTGAGAATACTTCTAAATAATTTCTGCCACTTGACTTAACAATACTATAAAATAATGATACTAAGAAAATAGTTTCTAGTATTAGCTAAGTATTACAGTAAACAGTGAGAAATTAGTGTGCACTCTACCTTTAGGTGATTTGAGAGCCTGGGTGCTACTGTAGATTCGTTAGATATCCAACCATATAGTAAATTGCAGAGCACTTACAGGACCTGTGCAGACGTTTCAACTTTATTTCATCTGTTTGCTGCACATGAAATAAATACTGTACTGTGATACTTTTAATGGACTAACAGTTTATTTTAGTAGACAAGCTTTGAAGGGATCTACCCTCTTCCTTGTGCACTGGAAACTCACTTGTTCTGATTCTTCTGGAACTTATCTTCTTTTCATAGAGGTTGGGGATCTGAGAGGAGACATGGCCAGGGCACCCTGGATACTATTCATAGGAGGATTTGTTGGGGGTACAAAATAGAGTACATTAATGCATTAACTCGTTATTACTTTTCAGTATACTATATTAGTTAGCCAGTATTCCTACCTCCTGTCGTTAAGTAAATCAATAGTTTAAATTATTATGCTTTTAGAATAAAGAAAAATCTTAATTGAGTGTTCCTATAAAAGTGAACAATACACCCTAAATTAACGTAAACCACCATAGATGTATTTAGGGTACCCAACATTACAATTGGCTGTCCGGGCCATCGCTAAACCCTTCCTTAGTCCAAGACCTGAACAAGGTTTTTTTTATTGGCAAGGTCCTGGACTGGTAATCACGACTTTAGGTATGCATTACCAGTGGTCTAAGGAAGGAACTAGCATTTATGTCCTACTAGCAGTTGTACCCGGCGTTGCCCGTTTACACTTGTGGGTAAAGTATTTTTTGCATGCATGTGTGTGTTTGGCTTACATGGAAGAGATGGTGAAAAAGAAGTGCACAGTTGGTAATGTACATCATGTATTTAATAGTTATGAGTTGAGGAGGTGGCATTGCTTGAGGGACGTAAAGCACATGTTTATAGCAAAACCTTACATACGTTATCAGTTTTTCCACTTGGAGCATAAATATACAAATGTTGTGGTGAACCTACTTGTGAACATGCTACATGGAATTTGCCGTTTGGAAAACATGTTGATTACAACTAAATATTGCAGCACTTGTGTGACTGTCAGGTGTCAGTGTCTCTGAAGCATGTGACGTGTGGCTTTTTGTCTGTGTTGTTAAAGCCTGTTGCGCTGTCTGAGCATTGTGTGTTTTTATTAAGCGTGCTCAATTTTTTGCATATTTGGTAGCAGTTTGTCACCTTGTTTGCACTTTAACACTTGCTCAAGGGCCACTTTAAGTGCGTGACACGTGGGCAGTGTGTGTCTGTTTCTTAAGTCCAGGTAATGCAGGTAATTCCTGTCCATACCCCCTAACCGTCCCGGTTTGAGTAGGCAGATGGGGCATATCTGTGATCTTGCGGTGGGTGGGGGCACGGCATTCTAGGGTGTGGACAGTCTGGGTCGTGTCTGTGATGTTGTGGTGTCCAGGAGTCTAGGATGTGACATTTGGTGGTCATGATATTTGGGGGCATGGCCACCCTGTTTCAAAGCGTGGGCGTGGCTGTGCCATTTAGGGGTGTGGGTGTGGTGTTTGGGGTGTGCCTGTGATGTATGGGGGCTATAAATGTGATTTATATCACCAATAGTAACATAGTCTTTCCAGGGTTTATATTTGTATATAAATGTGATTCATATCAGCAATAGTAACATAGTCTTTCCAGGGTTTATATTTGAAACCTTCCAGGTATAAGCCGAGGGTTGAAATTATGGGAACTCTGCTGTCCATAAAAAAAGCCTCATTCCTTGGCACTCCAGATGTTTTGGAAACTACAACTCCCAGCATGCTTTATTAGCTGGGAGTTGTGAGGTGGTAAATCTTTACAAAATCTGCTGCTGCTTACCGGTACTTCTCTATGTAACCAGCTACCAGTAACTTAGTAATTCTCTGGGTCCTGCTGGCACTCTGCACGCTGCGCTGCATGTCCGTACTCGGCAGCTGTCTAACTTACTGCCCGGCGCCGAGTAGTGATGTGACTACTCGGCGCCGGACAGTAAGTTAGACAGCCGCCGAGTACTTACATGCAGCTCAGCGTGCAGAGTGCCAGCAGAATCGAGAGAATTAAGTTACAGGTAGCCGGTTACATAGAGAATTACCGGTAAGCAGCAGCAGATTGTGAAAATTTACCATGACCCGAGTACAATAGTAACATAGTCTTTCCAGGGTTTATATTTGAAACCTTCCAGGAGCAAATTGTAATGTATTACAGGGAAATGTCTTGTTCCCTCTGTTATAGAAGCTGTTGTTCTGTGTGTGCAGCTCTCTGAGTTGTGTAGCCATACATTACGCTGTTGTTGTGTCATTGAAGTGGACTCTGTGTCTGAGTTGTTGAAGTCGGGCAGCACACAGAGCCCAGACCCTTCACTGAATTGGGGAATCACACTCTGCAAGTGACGTGCAGGCTTTTTATTGGTCAAACTGGACTTCATGGGAGTCAGCCCTTTTAGAGGGCATTGCCGTTATGTTGAGTCATTCAGTGGTGTGGCTTTGAGGTGAGCATATACATACATACATACAAGATTTCTGCTTTATATTTAGGGCTATGTTTTCAATTTAATGTTGGAAATCCGTTTTTTATTTTTGAGAATGTTTAAAAGCTTAACTATATTCAGATGAATCACATTTTTAGACTGAAATTGTTCAAATAACTTTTTATTTCTATACTACAGAGCATGTTAAGTTTCACCCAGTGGATTATGGGAGCTGACCCTTAGTACCCACAGGTTAATTTAATAAATCATCCAGCAGCCACAGCAAAGTGAGAGATGAGACACAGCTTGTTTTATTTTTGTGAATGTGGTCTGTATGTTGGGACAATGTTGTCTGGAGACTTTAGTTAAGTTTTTAGTTTCCTTGGAAAAAACATTCATTGTTAATTTAATATTGAATGTGGAATATTTACACATTTTAGCATAAATGTCACAAAAAGTCACTTCTAATTGTTACTTATGTGATTATAGTAAAGTTAAAAGGGATTCACTTTTTATTTAATGCCATCTGGAAGTCAGATGGACTTATCTTAACCTGCCATCTGCAGTTGAATAACAAAGACAAGCTGCCAAAACAAAACAATGATTGTGGGAGCTATAAATAAAATGATTAATAATTTGGATTATTAATATAACACAACGCTTTAAAGTTATGCTATTTGATAATCTATTATTTCTGGCACTGGCAGTTGTGATCCTCAGGCTGTCATGTAGTTGTTTGTATTATACTGAGGGATCATTTTCTGCTTTTGTTTATCTTTTTGCCAGGATCTACTAATGCACATGGAAATATTATTGAACACAATCCATCTGACTCCTTATATATTATAAAATCTGAACCTGACACTATTGGGTTATCAATGACAGTAACTTTTCACTGTTTTTTCTGTTATGTGGTTCCGATGTTACTTCAATCATGGCATGCATGAAAAAGCAACTCAATATGCTAAGCTTTACATTTTGCCTTCTAGTTGTAAATAACAGGTCTGACCCATTCTAATGTCATCAAGGGGCATTGCATTAAGAGGTTAATGGATTGGAAGCTGATTGTTAACTTTGGAGCGTTGTAATTAACTGTATGGCTATTTTTACAGAGGTTTATGCAAATAGTTTTAGTATGTATTATATAATGATAAAATATATGTGCTAGCGTTTACAAAATGACAAGACTTGCAAAAGTAGTGGATGAAAATAAAGCATCTGTATAAGACAATTTTTGGATATTGTTGGATATTTATTAATTTGGCTTGAAGAACCAAATTACTGTTCTTTACCGTTGCGTGACTTTAACGCCAGCCTGTAAAGGTAATTTGCTATGCGAATATAGCATCACTTGCGGCACCTGCATGGTTAACGTCTGCATTAACCATGCAGGCGCCGCAGTGGTGTAGTTTAAGTCACGCTAACCGATATAACATCGGTTAGCGTGTCTTTTAACTCCATTTTCAGCCGATGTGCCTCTTGGTGCATCTGTCTGTAAATTCGGTACAGGGCATATAGGAGAACTGTGCTATTACCTAACTAAGATATCCATTATCTGTGAATTTCAGGACATTTTTTCCCATACACTATAATGGTAACAATCCTCAAATGTGGATTTCGAGGTTTAAGGGTCATAGGGATAGCAAAGTTAGATAGATAGATAGATAGCAAAGTTAGTTAGATAGTTAGATAGATAACAGAGTTAGTTAGATAGATAGATAGATAGATAGATAGATAGATAGCAGAGTTAGATAGATAGATAGCAGAGTTAGATAGATAGCAGAGTTAGATAGATAGCAGAGTTAGATAGATAGATAGAGAGACACAGAGAGATGCAGATAGACATAATAAAATAGATAAACAAGAGGCAGATATATAGACAGAGATAGATATACAGAGAGAGAGAGGGACAGATAGAGATAGGGGTGTGGGCAAGCGTCTGACTACAACTGAACACAGTAAGTTTAAAATGACCAAATTGCTACCAGTATTGGGAGCCCCGCGCCGTTCTAGGCGATTGACCCGGAGGGGGAAGGCATCCCCCTTCCCCTCCTTCCAGGCAGGCGCGGCTGCGTGTGTGATGCGGCTGCTTCCTTCCTGGTACAGAGGAACCGAAGTCTCGCGAGACGCGGCGCCGGCGTGACGTCATTACGTTTCGCTATAAAAGGGCGGAGCCACGCGGTCACCGGCACCATTTTAGCAGCGCTGGTGACCGGTGAAGGATCTCCTCTCCACACTAGGGACAGCTAGACAGGTAAGAGAAGGGGGATCATGAGTGACCCCATTTTAGATCAGGTTAGGGAGAGAGTGAGTAGGGAAGGGGCGGGCTGGCTCCAGGGGTTATTAGCAGCTGGGGATCCAGCTGCAGGGGCCCAAGGGGAAACATCCAGCCCTACAGGCCGCCAGGCTGGGCGCCCTGGGAATAGACCCACCCGCGTTTCGCGCCTCCCAGATCGGCTGAGCCTCAGTCCAATGGGGCCAGCCAAGAAGAAAAAAGGAGGGAAGGCCCCAGCTAAGAAAGGGCCCAAAAAAGTGGTGGCAAAAAGGAAGGGCCTGGTGGGGGCCATCAGCGCCATTTTCAGGCCTAGGCCTCAGGAGGAGGAATCCTCCCCTTCCTCCACTCCAGAAAGGGGGTCAGGGGAAGGGTCTACTCAGGAACAAGGGTCGGCTCAGGAACAGGAGACAAGGGCAGACAACCCCACGGAGCAGGCAATTGGGGAAGATTGTGGCGTCACGGGGGCCCTGGGGCCTTCTCCTCTCCAAGGTTTAGAGCCCAGTTTAGAAATGGGTAGACTATTGACACATGGAGGCAGCTTACAGGGGGAAGCTAGGGGTCGCCCTGCGGAGGCAGCGGGATCAGCCAGCATCAGAGCAAGAGACGCCCAATATGAGAGGGAGTTCGGAAGTAGGGACCTCTGGCATTCACCTCCCACCCGGTAACCTAGTTTAGAGAGTAGGGATATAGATAGAGGGCGCCGCAATGAAAGGGAGTCGAGGGGAGAGTATAGGAGACACCGATACTCGTCCTCAGAGTCGGTGTCTAGTCGCTCTGACCGCCACTTGTGGAAGAGGCACAGGAGGAGGGCAAGCCGCAGGAGGTCTAGGAGTTGGTCACGGACTCACGAGCGTAGGCACAAAAGGCACCAGAGCTCCCGGAGGCACAAAAAAGAGTCCCCATCGACGTTGAGCACCTCCACCAGCGCTGGGTCCCGATCGCGCTCCAGACGTCGCGACAGGGAGCAGACTAAGGGCAGCCAGACATCGGTGGCAGAAAGGACGCTTCCGGAGCAAGGACGCGAGCCAAGCTTGACCCAGCAAACGGGCGGTGAGTTATCCTGTGCGGATGCATGGGGGGTGATGGGGAGCAATTCAGAACAGGATAGCCTGGCCAAAGCCATAGGAGCTTTACTGGGGAAATTGGAGAATATGCCTAGTACTCAGGCAGGGATCCCATTGGCAGGGGGAATAAAGGAGCCGCTTACTGTGGTGGCGGGTAGCATGGTGGAGGCTCTTAAAGAGACCTATTTTTGCGGGGTGAGTCCGCTAGGGGTTCTCGGACGAGACCAAGGAAAAAATCTGGAAAAATGACTATATCGAAATATGGTCATTGGTTAACCCAGATATGGTAACAGTCGATAAGGAGTTTGTTAGGACAGAGGCGGGGAAGGAGAAAAAAACCTAGGGTAGCGAAGACATTTGGCAACTGGGTGCAGGCCTTCTGCGTTTTGGCTGGGGTGATAGGGCAAAAGTTCCCGCAAAAATGTTTGGAGCTATTCGTATACCTGGACCTCATTTTTGGGGCCTATAAGATTTACGGGGGTACTGCTTGGTGGAACTATGATGAGGAGTTTAGGCATAGGCTAGCAGTTCGCCCAGAGGTAGGGTGGAATACTAGGGCCACAGATTCCTGGTTGCGGATCATGATGTCCCAAAGGGCAGCTAGCGTAGGCTATGGGGCGCTTGGGAGTCCTTTCACATCAGGCTTCGGATCGCCCTCCCTGGCCAAAAAGGCGGGCCCGTGCTGGCTCTTTTATGAGGGTCAGTGTAAATTTGGGGCAGCGTGTCGCTTTCAACATGAATGCTCCTTTTGCGGGGGGGCGGGGCATTCCACAGCTAAGTGCTACAGGAAGGGAAAGGCCACTTCCAAAAAATCCGGCCCCAGAAGGCCCGAGGACTACAGTGAGAGTAGCCGCGATGGGGCCCTGTCTAGATAAGTACCCCAGGAAGGAGGCCGCGCGTACCATACAAATTGGGTTCACGCACGGGTTCTTTATCCCATTCCAGTTTTCCCCCTCCCCTCAAGTCAGTTCGGGAAGCACCACAACGAGCTAAAGAAAAATTGCTTGCTGAAGTAAGGTTGGGTCGGATGGCTGGTCCTTTCACAGAACCTCCGTTTTCAAACATCAGGGTCTCTCCTTTGGGGTTAGTTCCCAAGAAAGAACCAGGGAAGTTTAGGATTATTCACCACTTGTCTCACCCCAAGGGAGGATTGGTCAATGATGGAATTAGTCGGGAGGAGTCATCGGTAACGTATGTTTCCTTCGACATAGCGGAGCTCATGGTTAGGGAGGCTGGCCCGGGGGCGTTGATGGCCAAATCAGACATTGAATCAGCCTATCGCCTCCTCCCTGTACATGAAGACTGCTTCCACTTGTTAGGCTGTAGCCTGGACGGGCTGTTTTACTTTGACATGTGCCTCCCTATGGGCTGTGCTGTTTCTTGCGCTGTTTTCGAAACATTCACCTCCTTCTTGGAATGGGTGGTTCGCTATAAGACGGGTTCCTGGTTCGTCCTTCATTACCTGGATGACTTTCTCTTTGTTGGCCCGCAGGGGTCTAATCAGTGTTCATACTTGCTGCAGTCATTCAGGTATCTGATGGCGAAGTTTGGGGTTCCTCTTTCGGCGGAAAAAACAATTGGGCCTTTAACCACGCTTTTGTTTTTAGGTATAGAAATCGACTCCGAGAAAATGGAATGCAGGCTACCCGAGGATAAACTTGTCGATTTGCTAAAAGGAGTGAGGGCATTCTTGTCAGCCAACAAGGTCACTCTTAGACAGTTGCAATCCTTATTGGGCTCCCTGAACTTCGCGTGCAGAATACTGCCAATGGGCAGAGTGTTCTGTAGACGGCTGTCTATGGCCACATGCGGGGTTAAACATCCGCATCATCATATACGGGTGTCCAGGGAGCTCAAGCAGGTCACTGATTCAGACCAGGGAGCAATCCAGCGAAGAGCTGCAACTTTTCACGGAAGCGGCTGGGTCCCAGGGCTTTGGGGCCATCTTCGGTCAAGCCTGGATCGCTGGGTGTTGGCCAAATAGCTGGGTTGCTGCTGGTCTTTGCAGGAACCTGACGTTGCTGGAGTTATTCCCCATAGTGTTAGCTGTAGAACTATGGGGAAAAGTGATGGCTAACAAGTCTATCTGTTTTTGGACGGATTACGCAAGCGTGGTTTTTGCGATTAATAAACAGACCTGTTCTTCCCTTCCAGTCCTTTTGCTGCTGAGACATCTAGTGCTGCGGTGCTTGCAGTTTAACATCTGGTTTAGGGCCAAACATGGGCTGGACATTGATAACACGATCGCTGATGCTCTTTCTCGTTTCCAGTGGGAAGAGTTCCGCAGGTTGGCACCTGAGGCAGAGAAGGAGGGGACACCATGCCAGTTTCCTTGTGGGAAATAGTGGAAGCCAGCTGATGGCCATGGTACAGGCTTCGGTGGCCCCGACAACGTGGCACAACAATGGTAAGGCGTGGAAGGAGTGGGTTAACTTGGCCGGATGCAGGGAATTCCAACATTCTCACAGTGTGAGAAAACAGGTGACGTTAGAGTACCTGGTGAGTTTGAGGGAATCTCGTTGCTCCGGGTTGGTGGCCCAGAGGAGGCTTCAAGGAGTTTCCTTTTTCTTCCGCCTGTGCTGTTGGCCGGACCTGACTAAAGTGTTTTTTATCCAGTCGGTCCTAAAGGGGTGGAAAAAGGAACACAGGAGCAAAGAGTCGAGGCGCCCTATTTCATTTAAAGTTCTAGTGAGGTTAATTGGGAGTCTCTCTGCTACGTGCACGTCTGCTTACGAGAGGGCGCTTTTTTCAGCCAGTTTTACGCTGGCTTTCTTCGGGGCCATGCGAGTAGGTGAGCTGGTAACCTCCTAGCGCCAAAAAGGGGGGCGGCCTCTTGGCAGAGGATGTGCACGTTATGAGTGACAAGGTTAGGGTGTCCATTAGGAGGTCGAAGACAGATGTCTTTGGGGAGGGGGCATGGTTGACAATTCTGCCCATCAGTGGCGAATTCTGCCCCGTCTCGGCAATAGCTAGTTATGCTTTAAGACGTGTGTCTTCTCCCTGCTTCTTAGCTCACGAAATTGGGACGCCTCTCACTCGGTATCAGTTTGAGGCGGTGCTAAAAGGCTCCTTGCAGCGCATCGGCCTTAACCCAAAGGAGTTTGGCACCCATTCCTTTAGGATTGGAGCGGCTACGGAGGCCTACAACCTTGGCTTTTCCGAGCAGGCAGTAAAACGGTTGGGAAGGTGGAGGTCAAACTGTGCAGCTCGTTATGTGCGACCGGAACTGGCTATTGATTAATGTTTTCGTTTCAGATGTAAAAAGAGTGGCAATCTGGTTAATCGGCCACTCGTACCTGTTTTGGGCGGGAAGGAGGGCAGAAATTCGTCCCGGAGGTAGGAACCTCGGTTTACAGCAGCATCTCTGGAATGGAAAGGCATCAGAGGGATGTCCTGGTGGCAAGTGCTTCCGGAGGCGGTGGAGATTAGCCGCGGGAATCGGGGGCCACTGGTTTTGGTGATACATGCCGCAGGGAATGACCTATGTAAGGCTCGGCTGTTGGACTTGATGACCTTGATGAAGGCGGACCTGTCAAGAATTCGGGGGTTCTTTCAAGAAGTGGTATTGGTATGGTCTGAAATTATTCCCCGGGTAGTTTGGCAAGGGGCCAGGGACCCAGCAGCCATTGAGAGAGCAAGGAGGGTTATCAACAATCGAATCTCCAGATTCGTGCGCTCCTTGGGTGGAGTGGTGGTCAGACACAGACAGTTGGAGGGTGAAAATAGGTCACTGATGAGGCCAGAAGGTATACATCTTAACGATATAGGCCTGGATATATATTTGTCAGGGCTTCAGGATGGCATAGAACAGGCCCTGTTTCTGCTGAGTGGCGGTCGGAGCTCGGTTTAGGATTACACAAGCTCCTTGGTGGTGGGTACACCCTTGTTGGAGAGGTTTATGGAGCCGTTACATGCCCTCTGGCAAGACAGAGGTTGGCATTCAAGCTGAGATCTACGGCTAGGTTGGTTAACAACAAACATGGTTATGGTACGCAAGGGTGTACAGTGGTGGAAATAATATGCAAATTAATAAAGGGCATATTTAGTTAAATTGATTTAAATTTATTTAAATCATATGTTAATTTATTAATAAAAGCCGTGGCCTATTTTGTTACCCAAAAAGGAAAGTGGTCTGTGTCTTGATTATAGTGTTAAGGTTTAAGAAGGGTAAGGTGTATGGCTGACTGGGTCCTGTAAGTCTGTTTTCCCCCTCTGGGTCATAATGAATTTGCCAGTTTACTGTGCCTTTGTGTCATTAATTTGTGTCTCTCTGTCCAACTCTCTGATCTCTATCTCTGTCTGTCTATTTCACTGTCTTTCTGTCTGTTTATCACTATTGAGCTGTGTGTCTATGTTTGTGGTTATCCATTTGTCTGTGTCTTTTTGGCCATCTCTATTAAGTACTTAGTGGGTGTGGCCTAATTTGGGAGGAGAAAGGGGCGTGGCCTAAAAATTTCTGCGCCGTGCTGCGAAAGTGTCCCTAATCTTCTTAGACCCTAGATACGCCCCTGGGCTGTGTATTGGACTTTCTATGGGAATGTGTATTGGACTTTCTATGGGGCTGTGTATTGGACTTTCTATGGGGCTGTGCATTGGACTTTCTATGGGGCTGTGGCTGTGTATTGGGCTTTCTATGAGGCTGTGTATTGGACTTTCTATGGGACTGTGTGTGGGACTTTCTATGGGGCGGTGTATTGGACTTTCTATGGGGCTGTGTAAGGGACTTTTTATGGGGCTGTGTATTAGACTTTCTATGGGGCTGTGTATGGGACTTTCTATGGGGCTGTGTATTAGACATTCTATGGGGCTGTGTATTGGACTTTCTATGGGGCTGTGTATGGGACTTTCTATGGGGCAGTGTATGGGACTTTCTATGGGGCTGTGTATTGGACTTTTCTATGGGGCTGTGTATTTTACTTTCTATGGGGCGGTGTGTAAGGCTATCTATGGGACTGTGTGTAAGGCTTTCTATGGGACTGTGTATGGGACTTTCTATGAGGCTGTGTATAAGGCTGTCTATTGTGCGGTGTGTAAGGCTTTCTATGGGGCTGTGTATAAAGCTTTCTATGGTGCGGTGTGTAAGGCTTTCTATGGGACTGTGTGTAAAGCTTTCTATGGGACTGTGTATGGGAATTTCTATGGGACTGTGTATGGAACTTTCTATGGGGCTGTGTATGGGACTTTCTATGGGGCTGTGTATGGGACTTTCTATGGGGCTGTGTATAAGACTTTCTATGGGGCTATGTATGGGACTTTCTATGGGGCTGTGTATTGGACTTTCTATGGGGCTGTGTATTTTACTTTCTACGGGGCTGTGTATTGGACCTTCTATGGGGCTGTGTATGAGGCTTTCTATTGGACTGTCTGTGGAATTATCTATGGGGCTGTCTATGGGAGAAAGTCAATCCTCAACTTACACTCTGATCGGCTTATGCTCAAGTATATACAGTCCATTTTTTTATAATTTTAAAATAATCCAATTTAGGTATTGACCCAGGGTTATGAAGGTGGGGTTTTGACTTTTAAATAAAACACTATATGTAACTTAAAATAACTGTGTTTCTGCCACTAAGATTATAAATGTTGGTGTACCTCAGGGTTGTGTTTTAAGGCCATTTTTATATTCTCTTTTTAAACACGGCTGTACAATGACACATGAGTCAAATCATATATGCTGACAACACCATGGTTATAGGGAGCGACGTAGAAACAGTGACAAATGTACTTACCATAAAGAAGTTAATAAATTGATTGAATGGTGTTTGGGAAACAATTTGGTTATAAATTCTGTAAAAATGAAAGAAATAATCACTGATTATCGTAAGGCCAACATACCAGTATCCTATTTGGCCCTAATTATTTGTTACTGACAAATTGAACAAGTTTAAATATTTGGGCCTTCACATCTGTGAGGATCTCACTTAAGGTTCGTACACACTTTATATTCGTGTGATATAACCCATGAACGTTCAACGATATTATTCTTAATTCTCACAATTAAAATGACATCTGTAAACACAGGAACAACAGTCGTTAGGTGTTAGAAAAGAAGCAGACGTTCTTGCGTGCTTACGAAAAGAAGCGAATGCGCATTTCATCTCACTTTTTTTTAAAAAGTTAGCGATAATCTGCCGACTATGTACAAACATACAACAATTGGCAGAACAAACCCGCCAGACTGATCGCCGGAAAAAGCTGACAATAGTCTAGGATTTTTGGTCTCCGATGCTCGTTGAAGCTATATTTTCGCACGAATGTCATGCGATAGGTCGCTAGTTTATCTAATATTATCTAACGTGTGTACGAACCTTTAGAGTCTCACTATCCAGCATTGTAAAAAAAGGCTTATCATCTCCTTTATCTACTTAGAAAGTCTGAAAAATTACCAGTACTCGCCATAATTAGGTTTTAGAACAATGGTAGAAAGTATTAATATGTAGCAGTTTTTTGACTTCGTATGGAAATTGCCCTGTAATTGATAAGCAAGCTGCGTTATTAGGGAAGGAGAAAGGATTATTGAGCATAGACCCATGACTGTACTTTCAGGCATATTTAAGAACCGGCGGTATCCCAAATTTGATATTGTAAGAGTGTTCTTTCAAACAATGGGGTGCCAAAATACAGCTATGTTATTGGATGGGTGATCATAAATTTACAATCAGGGGTGTAAATATATGATCTTTATCATAGATTTATGACCCTAATCATAAATTTACAATTGTAGCAACGATCGTTAAAAGTACGTATCGCACAATTTAAATATGGTCCTCAATCAGACTGTTAAAAAAGGTGAGAAATGTTTTATTGCTGATCTTACACATCCTGGCCATAACTACTTTAAACATTTACCTTTGGGTTAATGATATCAAAATGTTTATTGAAGAACTAGCAAGTTTTTGCAATAGTTTTTATCCAAATCCCATAATTTTTTAAAACTCATCTGGATAAAATTAATTATCTTAGTTTTTTAATTGTACAACAATGTACATTGATAACCATTCTTTTTAAATTGTATAACATACATGTTTTATCATACAGCAATGAAATCTTTAACTATCTGGTTTTACTGTGCTTTATACACATATGTCTGTTTCAATAACAAATTTCACTGACTGCTTTCTGTTTTATCAGTACTGTGACAAAGAGTAGTCAAATCTTTAAAAAAAAAAACTACAATGAATTCATAATAATTTTTAACTATAATTTACAGTCCAACCTCCTAGTCCCTTCCCTGTAGCTTATTGGAGAATTCCTCACTGCTTTGTTTAATGGGAAGAGCGATAAATATATTATATTAACATATAATATTAACCAGGGATTTAAAAAAATAAATTGCATAAGAAAAAGATAATTTCATTATTTATGGTTTTGTATTTTAGCCTTTAGGACACATATTGAAGCGATTTAACAAAACTTGAAAATAAAATTAAAATGTCAACAAGAAGTAGTAATTTTAATGAATGCTATGCACTTCAACATGCCACATGTATTATTTCCTCTATAACTGCTGCAATTATAAATGTCATCTGCATCATTATAAGCAATATGGAAAATTACAGTAACGTAAATTATCCAAGAGATTTCAAAATGTGTTGCTACGTCTGTCAAAGCTGTAACGGCTAATGGATTTAGACTGTCAAAATCCGGTTTCCTGTAACATAAACCTAACGATATGTAGTAAAAAATATGCAAATAATTGCACTAAACTATGATGATTTACAACTATGCTGTCAACATCATTAGAGCATTATTATCTGCTGACTAGGCTTCATGTCATAAATTCTAAGGAGATAAGAAGAAATCTTATAACTATACATCGTTTTTGTGAATATGATATTGTGATTCTCTGGATTCCCATGTATCCCTTCAGCCGAGATACCCTAATCTAACACCACCAATAGACAAGCCCCCTCTTGCGCGGAGGATAGTAGCGCCTACCCACGATCGGTTGCCCACACGTGATCGGTTGCCCCCTTGGACTTAGGGTGCGGGGTATCTGAGCCAGGAATACATAAGAAAACCAGGAACACACAAGGCAAACGGCACAACCATCACAAGGCTGGACAACAGCGTGGTATGAAAACAATAATGTTGAGAAACAAACTGAACACCTCAGTCAGACAATGTTTTCAGGGATGCCGTAAAAGCGAAAATATGTTCAACAACTGAGATAATTCTTTGGCAGAAGGGAGTTTAGGAAGAGAAATGAAATGAGGCATTTTACTAAAACTATCTAAAACTACCCAAATTTCTGATGACCTCAAGGACATGGGCAGATCAACAATGAAGTCCATAGAGATATGAGACCAGGGTCTCTCTGGAATAGATAAGGGCATATAGGTAGGCCTTTTGGGGAACTTTACTGTGGGCACAGATGGTACAGGCATTAATATAAGATTTGGCATCTTTAGACATAGAAGGCCACCAGACATGTCTATTTAACAGTGACAAAGTTTTCTTTTCCCCGAGATGCCCTAAAAGTTTGGAGTTGTGGAACTGTTGTAAGACCTGTAGATGAAAGGTTAATGGCATAAATAGGCAATTAAAAGGTTTACCAGGCAGGCAATCTTCCTGGAATGGTTCTAGATTTTTCAAAAGTCTGGTAATAACTGAGCAGCAGTTAGATCTCCTAGAACACAACCTACAGGAATGACAGGTTTAATGGTTCAGTAGTTTTCTCAGTGTATATACTCAGGTAAGTTTCTAGAGCATCGGCTTTTACATTCTTAGAGCCAGGTCTATATGTAATTCTAAAGTTAAACCTAGAAAAGAACACTGCCATCTTGCCTGTCTAGAATTAGCTGCTTCAATGTATTCTAAATTTATATGGTCGGTAAAGACCATAACTGGATGCTGGGATCCTTCCAACCAATGCCTCCAATCCTGAAATGCTAAATTAATAGCCAACTCCATTTCCTATATCATAATTGCGTTCGGCTGTGGAGAACTTTTTGGAGAAAAAGGCACAAGGATGCAGTCGCTCACTGGACCTATCATACTGAGACAGGATAGCACCTACACCTATCTCTGAGGCATCAACCTCCACTACAGAGGGGTACCTGATATCAGGATGAATCAGAATAGGAGCGGAGCAGAAGGTTTTCTTAAGACTTTCAAAAGCTTCATGGGCTTCCAGAGGCCAATTAGAAGGATCTGCATCCTTTTTGGCAAGATTGGTTAATGGGGCTACTACAGAGGAAAAATCCTTTATAAACTGTCTGTAGAAATTAGCAAAGCCAAGAACCTCTGAAAAGCCTTGAGGTTGGAGGGAGGAGACCAATCCATGACAGCTGAACCTTTCTCTGGGTCCTTATGAGCCCTTGGCTGGATATAATGTACCCTAGGAAAGGAACATGATCTGTTTCAAAAATACATTTTACCAACTTAGCATACAGTTTATTTTCTCTGAGTTTCTCTATTACTAGATAGACATGGGAGAAAAAATCAAAATGTCATCTAGGAAGACAGCAACAAACTTGCCTAGAAATGTACTAAACACATCATTAATGAAGTCTTGGAACACTGCCAGGGCATTACTAAGTCCAAAGGGCATAACCAGATACTCATAATGCCCATACCTAGTATTAAAAGCAGTTTTCCACTCATCCCCTTCTCTGATCCTGATTAGGTTATAGGCCCCCCGGAGGTCCAGTTTAGTAAAGACCTGAGCCCCTACTACTTGGGAGAACAGACCATCTATGAGTGGTAGGGGATATCTGTTCTTTACGATAATTTTATTTAAGGACCTATAATCGATACATGGTTTTAAACCACCATCTTTCTTCTCTACAAAGAAGAAGCCTGCCCCTGCGGGCGAGGTGGAGGGACAAATAAATCTCTTTAATATAATCCTTCATGGTCTGACTTTCAGGGCCAGTGAAATTGTATAGATGTCCCCTCGAACGCATAGTGCTTGGAAGGAGGTCGATTCGCAATCATACCACATGTGAGGAGGCAGGACATCTGTGCAAGACACTCTGGCTAACTTGACCGAAAGGCATTTTTAAAAACAGCTAGCCCCCCATTTAACAATCTTACCTGTTTCCCATTCGATACCAAGGTTGTGTTTGCATAGCCAAGGAAGGCCCAGGTTCACAGGAGAGGAAGGAAGATCTCAATAGTTTCAGAGTGTAGTGCTCCAATTTTAATTGGAACTGGAGGTGAAATAGCAAGAGATTTCCCTTGTAATTGTAACGCTCCAGATTCCTTCAGCCCGGATACCCCAATCTACAACCACTATGTTCACCAATAGACAAGCCCCCATTTTCTGGGAGGCTTGATGTGCCTCACCGGACTTAGAGTGCAAGGTATCCGAGCTGAGGCTGGAAATACTTGAGAAGTCCAAAGCGAAACGAACTGAGCAAGGCACAAGGAAGAGGTGAAAAGGTCAGAGGCCAAAAATACGAGGTACAGACTAGGAGTAGGCAAAAGCAGAGACAAAAGTAGAGCAAATGGTCAAAGAACAGGAATCAGACTGCCAGGCACGGTACAGAGGGTTGAGCAAAAAGCGTAGTCAGGAACAAGCAAAGGTCAGGGCAGATACGAATTAAGTTCCAAAAAACAGGCAAGGGGTCAAACAAAAGTGAAAAGACGAATCAAACACACCACCAGCAAGATAGAGAACTAACCGCTATATCGGGCAAGGACCAATGGGCTGAGGGGTTTAAAAAGGCTAGAGGGGCCAATAGGAGAAGAGCCAAGAAGAAGAAGAGAGCAGATTGGATAATAGAAAAGATTTAAATATATAAGACTACTGTCACTTTAAAACCGGAACGCGCCTTTGCAGAGTATAAGAGGAAGTGTTATGCACGTGAACGTTCGGAAATCCCCGAAGATCGGCGAATGGAAAGTCGTGCCAAACGAGTCCTGAATGCCGCCAAAGATTGAGGAGTGCCAGAAGATGCCGGAGAAAGCCAAAAGGTGCTCAGAAGCAGAGGACGCGCCGTGGGTGCTCCGAGCGGGTACCTTTTCCCTTTCAATAATAGGGGAGAGTCATCTATAGCAATAACACTGGCAGGTTTGGGCAACAGGACTTGCAGGATCCCTAAGGATCGGGCAAAGGACAGATCCATAAAATTACCCACAGCCCCACTGTCTAAAAAGGCTTGGGACGACTTGGCTAGACCCTCCCAGGAAACCTCTACAAGCAACAAATTTTGGAGGACTTATTAACAGGAGGGATTACCTGTTTACCTCCAATCTGACTAGACCCTGGAATTTTCCTGGTACCTTGTGACAACAGGAACATGCAAAGTGACCAGGAATACCACAATACAGACAGAGCCCCTCCAAACCTTTTTGATTCTTTTCAGTAGGGGTCAACTTGGAAGCGTCTAACTGCGTAGGTTCTTCTGTAGGCACAGTAGACATAGGAGGGGATGAGGAAGAAGGAGGTTGCTCCGAGTTGGAATCTTTGGTTTTCTCCTGCCGGCGTTCCCAAATTCTCCGATCGACCTTGATGGCGAGCTCAATCGCCTTTTCCAGAGACTCAGGAGAGGAAAAGTTAACCAAGGCATGCTTCACTTGATCTGAAAGACCAACCTTGAACTGATTGTTAAGAGAAGGATCGTTCTATTTAGTACTCACCGCCCATCTGTGGAATTGGGAAGCATACTTCTCTGCTGACCGTCTGCCTTGACGAAGAACTCTCAACTTTGCCTCAGCTGTAGAAGTCAGGTCAGGATCACCATACAAGATCGCCATACACCTGAAAAATTCATTAACAGAAGACAAGGCAGGGTTGTCTGAGGGTAGCCCAAAGGCCCATGTTTGGGAATCCCCCTGGAGCAGGGATATAACTAGACTAACTCATTCAGGCTCAGAGCCAGACGAAATTGGTCAGAGGTGAAAATACAATTTACATGCATTCATAAAATTAGTAAATTTTTGTCCCTCACCAGTAAACTTCTCTGGCATTGGGACCTTAGACTCCATGACTGGAACCTGCGGCAATCGACCCTCCTGGTCAGTGATCCTCCGAGCCAACTGATTGATGGCTCTTGTCAGCCAGCGGAGCCGATCCTGAATTTCCTCCATAGGAAAAGGTTAGATGGGCCCGTTATAATGTGATGCTCCGGATTTCCATGTATTCCTTTAGCCCAGATACCCTATTCTAACACTCCATACTTGACCAATAGACAAAGCCCACACTTGCCTGGAGGATAGTAGCGCCTACCCAAAATCAGTTGCCCCCCAGACTTAGGGCGCGGGGTATCTGAGCTGAGGCCGGGAATACATAAGAAAACCAGGAACAAACTAGGCAAACAGGACACAACCAGCAAGGCTGGACAAAAGCGTGGGGCCAAAACAATAGACAGGTGCGGTCTCAGGGATGGAGCAGGAGGTCAGTAACAGAAGGTCAGTCAATGTAGCATGGTACAGGAGAAGGAGTCAAGAGCGTAGTCAGTAACAGGCAAGAGTTCAAGACAGGCAGCAAACAGTCATATACAGGAATCAAGCAGAGATCGGTACATAGAATAGCAAGACATAACACACCACAAGCAAGGATCAGATCACAGGCTATAACGGGCAAAGAGGTGAGGATGAGAGGAGAATATAAAGGGAAGGACAACCAATGAGTAGGAAAGAAGATAGGCTTATTTAAACTAAAAGAAGGTAACACAGGATCAAACACAAACAACTTACAGGCAGGAGAGAGACAGACAGAGACTATGCACGCCTGCGCACACGAACGCTGCGAGTACCAGGTGAGCGATTGAAAGATAGATGTGTGTTTGTCAAGCGGATGCAACAGCAGTCCAGCTTCCAAATACAGTTTGCCAGGGTTTTTCTTCCTGTGTACTCAAAGTACACAAGCACCATTATTTTAGGACCTCTAACTTTACCTAAAGAATGAAAGCCAAAAATATAATAACTGCGTGAATTCTTTAATTGATTCCGTAACATATAGCTGTGTTTGCTTGTGAAGGTTCTCATTTATCCAGGTCATGGTATATCTGTTGTATTCAATTAGATCAACTGGACTTGAAGTTTAGTTCTTGAAAAAGTTTCACTAGTCATTCGACTGGCTTTCTCAATTCAGAATGACTTGAGTACATAATTGCCACAGATTCTTGTACAAGTCATTCTGAATTGAGAAAGCCAGTCGGGTGACTAGCGAAACGTTTTCAAGAACTAAACTCCAAGTCCAGTTGATCTAATTGAATACAACAGATATATAGCTGTGTTTGTCACCTGAAATCAGTCAGTATGGTTGATAAATTATCTGTTTAAATCTGAAAGATTCTTTATTTTAATAAGCAAGTTCCACATGCTTGGTGAATTATGAAGCCAACCACCAATGCCCCATAAATATACAGTTGGAAACACAACCCAATGATGTGATGTTTATTAATATCATTGTGTATGTGCTATATTTATTATGGAAGCACTTGGTGATCTGTACTGCTGGTTGAAACCCTGGAGCTAGTTATTTAAAGGGCATGTCCTCCCCCAAACTAAAATTTAACCCACTACTGGCCCCAGTGTGTAAATAATCCTTACCTCACATCTCAGCTCCTTATGATTCTCCGGCAGTGCTTGTCCAAAGTCCAGGAAACTGAAGAGTAGGAGCTGTCTTCCTGTCAAATGATTTCTGCCTCTTATGTAGCCCCCGGGAGGTAGTGTAACATGCGCAGGGGAGCCATGAGCCCTTTCCCCTCCTCCCTTCCACCCTCCGGATCCATCCCTGGCTGCCCCTCCACCTTGCATTAAAAGATTTCTCTGTAGTGTAGGGCACTCATGCCCACCCCCAACCACCATGTCAGATTGCTAAAAAAAGAATCAGAAATCTACTTACAGCCCGTTGCTCCCACAGCACTCTGCATTACTGGCAGGCGCGTCTGTGATTGGCTGCCTCTTAGCCAATCACAGACGCAGCTACTGGTCCAACCCCTGCTTGCAAGTTCTGGCAAGCAGTGAGCCGGATCAGTACCATGTTTATGAACATTTTTAAAATGAAGAAAGGTAAGATTTTTGTAGATTTTTTTCTCTTTCTTATAAAATGAAAACATAAGTCTTTTAACCCAATTTTAATTCATTTTAATTCATTACATGGTTTAGTGAGACAATTCTTCTGTCAGACTCCAAAAAATATAGAAGCTATAAACATTAGTTTGTGCTCATTGAACAATACAGCACAACTAATGACAATTATTTCCAAGATACATGTTAAATTGTTTATTTTTAGAAATGCTTTGTGTTATGAATCAGTTTGTGTAATTATTTAGACAAAAGAATTAATGACAAGAAGACTTTCATCTACAACTTGAAGGAATTTAGTGAAATGACTCATATGATAAATACAGGTTTGTTTTACCAGAAAAAATGATTAAAAAAAGCTTTAGTGAAATTATGTAAATATATAAATACAGTAGATAGATTACTGTACATTCAGTGTTTTAAATTATATCATATAGATGGATAGGCAGACATGGATAGATAGAAATATAGATAATAAATATATAGATAGATAGAGATACTTAGAAATACTGATAGGCAGAAATAGATAGAGGTATACACATACAGACAGACAATTATATATACCTGGTATATTTAATTGTACACACAGACTGTTATATATAATTAGGGTCGGATTTAACGAGTTCGGACAAACCTGGACTTTTCGGACTTCAAACCCAAACTTTCCAAGCTCTTTCCGAACTCACTGACTTTTTTTAGAAAATTAACGAATGTTCAAAGATTTTGAAAACTCGAATAATCCCCCTAAACGTACCGTGACCAGCAATTTTTATACCTTTACTTACGCACACGTCACGTGACCTGTAACTAAAGGTGTGTTACAGTAGGTTTTAAACAGCTAATGGCACATACTTAAAGGTGTGTGTGATCAGCTGTTTAAAACTACTGCCAGTATGGTACAGTAGTTTTAAAGGGCATATCCACCCCCAAAACTAAAATTTTACCCCATGCTTTCCCCACTGTGTAGTTTAAAAAAATCCTTGTATCAAAATAGTCCAGAGCAGCACTTCCTTAAAACGTAATCTTTTATTCACAATTCTTTATGAAAGAATTTTCTGCCATAAAACATGGATTTCTTTTTTACAGACAGCAAAGATAAAGCAACGTTTCGAACCACACTGGTTCTTTGTCAAGCTTGACAAAGAACCAGTGTGGAAATTGCCGAAAACGGTCTGCGGAAGACCAGAAGTAGATTGTAAGCTCTACGGGGCAGGGAAGTATATTGCAATCTCTACGGGCAGGGACCTCTTTCCTCATGTTACATGTTTCATGCACTTGTATTTTTCATGATGCAAATATTTATTTATGTATTAAGGAACGTGGCTTAATTTGGGAGCAGAAATTGGCGTGGCCTAAACATTTCACATCTCGCATCGTGCTTTACAGATTCTAGTTATGCCCCTAGATACAAAACCTCTCCTTTTTTTTATCTTGTAGCTAAAAATAACTAGCTGATCTATCAGATGATTCATGTTAAGCAGCTGCATTGAACAGTCAGCTGGTCTGTATTTCCGAAAAACAAAAATATAGGTCTGTGTAAAGCTAATTTCATTTTGACTTTGAGGTCAGTTAAAACACGTTCAGGGTTATTCAATAAAAGTTCTTACCGTTTAAAATTGTGATCATTTTGCCCCAACCAATCAGATGTTAACTTTCAAATGTTAAATAACATCTGATTGGTTGGGGCAAAATTAGCACCATTTTAAATGATAAGAACTTTTATTGAATCTCCCTGTATGAACTTACTTTAAAAAAGAATTAACTAAAAGTATTACATCTTTGAAAGAAACATTCCAGAGTGATTTACACTTCTATTCTGATTTGAGAATACTTCTAAATAATTTCTGCCACTTGACTTAACAATACTATAAAATAATGATACTAAGAAAATAGTTTCTAGTATTAGCTAAGTATTACAGTAAACAGTGAGAAATTAGTGTGCACTCTACCTTTAGGTGATTTGAGAGCCTGGGTGCTACTGTAGATTCGTTAGATATCCAACCATATAGTAAATTGCAGAGCACTTACAGGACCTGTGCAGACGTTTCAACTTTATTTCATCTGTTTGCTGCACATGAAATAAATACTGTACTGTGATACTTTTAATGGACTAACAGTTTATTTTAGTAGACAAGCTTTGAAGGGATCTACCCTCTTCCTTGTGCACTGGAAACTCACTTGTTCTGATTCTTCTGGAACTTATCTTCTTTTCATAGAGGTTGGGGATCTGAGAGGAGACATGGCCAGGGCACCCTGGATACTATTCATAGGAGGATTTGTTGGGGGTACAAAATAGAGTACATTAATGCATTAACTCGTTATTACTTTTCAGTATACTATATTAGTTAGCCAGTATTCCTACCTCCTGTCGTTAAGTAAATCAATAGTTTAAATTATTATGCTTTTAGAATAAAGAAAAATCTTAATTGAGTGTTCCTATAAAAGTGAACAATACACCCTAAATTAACGTAAACCACCATAGATGTATTTAGGGTACCCAACATTACAATTGGCTGTCCGGGCCATCGCTAAACCCTTCCTTAGTCCAAGACCTGAACAAGGTTTTTTTTATTGGCAAGGTCCTGGACTGGTAATCACGACTTTAGGTATGCATTACCAGTGGTCTAAGGAAGGAACTAGCATTTATGTCCTACTAGCAGTTGTACCCGGCGTTGCCCGTTTACACTTGTGGGTAAAGTATTTTTTGCATGCATGTGTGTGTTTGGCTTACATGGAAGAGATGGTGAAAAAGAAGTGCACAGTTGGTAATGTACATCATGTATTTAATAGTTATGAGTTGAGGAGGTGGCATTGCTTGAGGGACGTAAAGCACATGTTTATAGCAAAACCTTACATACGTTATCAGTTTTTCCACTTGGAGCATAAATATACAAATGTTGTGGTGAACCTACTTGTGAACATGCTACATGGAATTTGCCGTTTGGAAAACATGTTGATTACAACTAAATATTGCAGCACTTGTGTGACTGTCAGGTGTCAGTGTCTCTGAAGCATGTGACGTGTGGCTTTTTGTCTGTGTTGTTAAAGCCTGTTGCGCTGTCTGAGCATTGTGTGTTTTTATTAAGCGTGCTCAATTTTTTGCATATTTGGTAGCAGTTTGTCACCTTGTTTGCACTTTAACACTTGCTCAAGGGCCACTTTAAGTGCGTGACACGTGGGCAGTGTGTGTCTGTTTCTTAAGTCCAGGTAATGCAGGTAATTCCTGTCCATACCCCCTAACCGTCCCGGTTTGAGTAGGCAGATGGGGCATATCTGTGATCTTGCGGTGGGTGGGGGCACGGCATTCTAGGGTGTGGACAGTCTGGGTCGTGTCTGTGATGTTGTGGTGTCCAGGAGTCTAGGATGTGACATTTGGTGGTCATGATATTTGGGGGCATGGCCACCCTGTTTCAAAGCGTGGGCGTGGCTGTGCCATTTAGGGGTGTGGGTGTGGTGTTTGGGGTGTGCCTGTGATGTATGGGGGCTATAAATGTGATTTATATCACCAATAGTAACATAGTCTTTCCAGGGTTTATATTTGTATATAAATGTGATTCATATCAGCAATAGTAACATAGTCTTTCCAGGGTTTATATTTGAAACCTTCCAGGGAAGGTTTGAGGATCTAAGTTTAGAAATACTGTTTGAATCTGATTGAATAGTTTTGCTAGGTGTATGGGTAAAGTATGTTTGTCTGTTTTAAAATGATTAATGATGAATTTGGATGTTTTTTATGGAAATGATTATTTGGTTTGCGGGGCCGATTTGTGTTTGCGGTGATGTTGGGGGGCCCATGCCCAAATTTTGCATCAGGGTCCATAAGTCTGTAGCTATGCCACTGGCTTTAATATTTTCTGGTGGACTAGCAGCCTGCTAGGCTAGCCTACCAGAAAATATTACAGTTTAATAAACATTTGAGTATGTAGCAGGATCCGGCCTGTTTATAGTAGTAAAACCCAATTTAACCCACACCCACAAATGGGGCAGTGGCGGCACACTAAGCAAAAAACGGTGGCAACCCTAGGTGTCACACCTGATGGAGGGGACATAGTGACCCCCTAAACGTTGGTTAATATGGTTTCCAATAAGCAGAACATTCTATATTCATAGATTGCACTCCTACAACCTCACTGCTTGTGCTATAGAAGTGGAAACTCTATGGGGCCCCAAAATCCCATTGATTCCAATATCACCTGACAAACAATTTCACAGCCCCCCCATTAAGTGGAATATTCCAGACATTCTCCCAGTTAGCGTGGTTTGTACACAGCACTACTTACATTGGCAGACATGACATGGGGTCAGTGGTTATAGAAGGACACGCAGACACAGAGTGTGGGAGGGGGCGGGGTCATTGAGTTAACCCATTTCCTGTTTAGGGCGGTGGAGAAACAGAAAGTGTCCTGGACTGAGACAATAGGGATAATCCATAGAGGGAGAGATTGGAGGGGAGATCCGGGGCAAGGGCCCAGCTGGGGACACAGACAGACACGTGACCTTAGCACGTACAGGCACGCTACCTGTGTCAGCTGGTCTGGCACTGACCCGGTGTTACCTGGACAGTAGACCAGGTGCCGTGATTGACCCCAGTTCCTCTGCGGACTCCGTAGGCTCTGTATGTATCTGTGTGTATGTATCTGTATGTATCTATGTAAGTATATGTATCTGTATGTGTGTATGTATCTATGTGTATGTTTATGTATGTATGTATGTATCTGTCTATGTATCTGTATGTGTGTATGTATCTGTATGTGTATGTTTCTGTATGTATGTATGTATGTAAGCAAATCAATGGGGAAGTTGTTACCATTAAACTTTATACTGGGTTTGGTTGGGATGAATAAAATCTACATATACAACAAACCTGTCTACTAATGGGACAGAACTTGGTCCTTTCCTCCTCCCCCTGGCAGAGTGACCATGACAGGGTTAAAAGCTGGAAATGACCATATACTATACAGCTCCCAGTGCATCTGCCTTATTTACAAAGTCACACTACCTTATTTACAATGGGTTAATATGACGCATACAAACAATAGAATTCTAGTGTCTAGTTGCACTTTAATGTGGGTGTACGACAGCCCTAATATATATATATATAGATCTAGGGTAACTTTTTATGGCAAACGTATTGCTGGCATTAGTTATGCAGTGGGTAAGACCTTGATCCGTATATATTTACCCAGAACCACAAAAAGCAACATTAAAATCTTGTGTAAATCCAACTGAGGGAGTCATTGCAAATCACATAACACATAAGGAGTATAAACATTTGCCTGGGTAATTTTATATATAATTTCAATGCATTTATTGAACTTGCAAGATGTAGATCTTCAATTCTAAAGGTATAGGTAGAGCCCCAATGTATCAGACAGTTAAGGGGGATAAAATGGTTGCAGCCGTATTGGTCCAGTAGCATATACTAAGAAATGAGTCCTGTAGGATAAGGTGATACCTTTTTATTATGGACTAACAGTTCATTTTTACAGACAAGCTTTCGAGAGATACACTTCCTCAGGTGAAGCAGTACAAGCAGTTACAATATAATGTCTCTGCAACAAATTGTTGTGAAATAAAAGGCAGATGGCCATAATGGCAGTTTCTTGTATTCAACCTGTGTAAACACAAATTCTGAATCCAGTCTTTGTTTGTTCTAGGAAAAAAAAAATCACAACCGAAACAGTCCTTGTGGGAACAGGATCTTATACCAGAATACTGTACAATGTAAAGAAAGAAAGATTGCTCATACAAATAACTGGTAAGTTTGTAGGCTATAGAATTAGAATACTAATGATAACATTATGGTTGTAATTTCAACACAGCTTTTTTGTTGTATTTGGGTTTGTTGATGCTGCTGGTCCTCCTTACTTATCTGAAAGGTAATGTAATATTCAGACATTGCAAAGAGAAAAGTAAATCATTTACATATTTGCCCATTAATTTTCCTTTTTTAATTCTCAATGTTATATACTTGGCATTCCTTAATCAGACTACTGGATTTATTTTTTTTAATTCTTTATTGTATGGCTTAAAGGGCATGTCCACCACAAAACTAAAATTTAACACCATACTGGCCCCACTGTGTAGAGCTCAAAAACTCTTACCTTACATCTCTGCTCCTTATGCTTCTCCTGCAGTGCCTTTTTAAAGTCCAGGAAAGTGAAGCGTAGAAGCTGTCAGTGTGTCATCAGGTCCCTGCTGCTTCCCTAACCTCAAGGACTGTGACATGCGCAGGGGAGCCCCCCTCTGGATCCCATCTCTCTGCTGCATCCCTCCTAGCATTAAATCCTGTATACTATGGGTAGTCCATAATTCAGTTTAAGAATAATTGTTAAACAGAAAAAATAGTTGGCACTTAAAGGATAAGTACACTGTAATAGCAAGTTAAATTGAAAGCAAAATATATACAAAAGATGGGATAGTATATATCCACACAGAGTGCAACTAGTGACCAAATAATTTAATATATACAAACAATAGAAGCCTAGTGCACATCCAACTAATTTGCTTACGTTTTTACCATTTTACTTTACCATTGCTTTAAATTGCGACTTAAAAAGCCTGCCCTTAAAGGGCATGTCCACCCCCAAAACTATAATCCCCCCATCTACTGGCCCCACTGTAGTGTAGTTTAATCCTTACCTCACAGACCAGCTCCATAAGGTTCTCCTGTAGTCCCCCCCAAAGTCCCAAAAACTGCCCACCAGGAGGATAGCAGAGTCCATATAGGACTCTGCCTCCTACCTGGCCTCCGGGAGAAGTTTGGCATGCGTACTGCAGCCCTTCTCCCCCTCCCTCCCCCTCCCTCTCAGGATTCCCTCCCCCTAGCGTAAAACCTTTTAAATATAGGATTCCCCCTGTCCCCCCAGCCCCAACTGCTCCATTTTTATTTTTAGAAAGCTCCCCAAACTTTACTTACCTTCCCTCTTTCCTCCGCTGCAAAGAATGACCGGCAGCCACGTCCGTGATTGGCTGCCGCTCAGCCATTCACAGGCGGGACTGTCGGTCCCGCCCCTCTGCTTGCATTTTCTCGCAAGCAGAGGGCCGGCAGCGCGGCAGAGGAAAGAGGGGAGGTAAGTAGAGTTTGGGGCACTTTCTAAAAATAAAAATGGAGCGGTTGGGGCTGGGGGGACAGGGGGAATCATATAACAAAAAATTTTTTAAGGGTGGACATACCCTTTAAATTAAAGCAATTAGTTCAATAACTAAATTATTTTAAGCCCAGCAACCACATCACGGTTTGCTTTATTCTGCTTGAATGTGATGCGAAGACAGTTTAGCTCCTCCCCTATGAGACTTGCTGGATCCCCTCTTCAAAAGCCTCCAAAAGCAGGGATCGTGAGGTCCGTGCGTGTGTGTGCGTGCATGACGCCAGCACGGGCGTGTGTGACGTTGCCCCGATGTACAAGCGCAGCGCAATGACGACACGCATCTGTGCACGCGCTGATGTCACATTGCATGCACAGACCTCCCTATCCCTGCTTTTGGAGGCTTATGAAGAAGGAGATCCAGCAAGTCTCAGGGGAGGAGCTAAACAGTCTACACTGCACATCCAAGATATCAGCAACTTTAGACCAGCAAAGGTAGGCTCAGGAGGGACATAGGAAAAAAAAGGGGGGGGGGGGGGGGAAATATTTTTAACAGCTGCTGCTTCTAATTTAACTTAACTTAATATTACAGTGTACTTTTATGTGCAAGATTGTATTGTATATGAGTAAAAATGGAAAGAAAAACCATGCTAAAGTTTGAGCACCCCAATTTCTTAGGTACTGTAACTTTAACCAAGGTTCCAGACCTTGATGAGTTCTATTAATGGCTTGTTCACAATCATCATTAGGAAATGCTAGGTAATATAGATGACAAAGATAAATAATTTCTCTTAGCATTCTGAAAAATAATAATAATTGATGCTCACAAAGAAGGAAATGGCTACAAGATATCAATAGATTTTGTAGTAGCTGTCTCCGTTGATAATTTTATTAAAGGATGGCAGTTATCAGGAACAGAGGTCAAGTTGAGGACTTAAAAGCCAAGAGTCCTTTCTGAAAGTACTGCTTGTTGGATTACTAGAAATGCAAATAAAATTCCATTTTAGGAATGGGTTTTGGGTTTATTTCGAACCTGGTACCAATCTTTGAAACTTTTCGTTACTTTAAATATTAAATGGATTTATTGTTTATTTTATATCAAATATTCAATATCGAACTTCTGCTTCCATTGACTCTATTGAGTTTGTGTTTGAATTTTTATATTTTTAAAATGAATGACTCACTGGTTTCGAACATCTCTACAAAAGATCTTTAGGAAGATTTAAGATTTTACAGTAGAGTTAGCAGAAGACAACCTTTCCTATGCTCTGGCCACATATTATCAACTTAAAGGAGAACTAAAGCCTGAGTCGTTTTGCAAATACTGTACCAAATTCCAAGAAAAATACCTCTCTTCAACTTTATACGTGTGTGTGGACTGGTGTTAAAGCCAGTGACACGGGGAAAGGGAACAATGGATTTATAGGGTATCGATACTCAAAGTGTACCTTTTAGATACAGAAAGATCCCACTGCTCCAAAACTTTTTTCGGGTTTTAGATCTGATCTGTAGATCCTGATCATTTGAAATCACAGCATTTACAGAGGAAGTCCTGTCACTCCAGAAGCAGAAATTTTAATATGTGCCTTATTCCTGACCCCTAACTAGGATCTTTAACTGCCTGCCAGCACACTTTCTGCAACAATTAAGAGAATCAGCAGAGAAAAGTAAGAAGGGAGGGGGAGATGTGAAAGCAGAGCACCGTCCATGGTGAGGCCGTGCAGAGCTTATAAGTGTCGCAGACAAAAGAAGGCAGAGAGTAAGGGAGGAATTAGGAGCAGTCACTTAACAATAATATAATGACCAAGCAAACAAAGATAAATATGTGAGTACCACCATTTTACTTCTCTTAAATTGTAGTTTCAAAAAAATGTAAAGTTGTTTGAGTGAGTATAGTGACTCTTTAAATACATACCAGGAAATTATATACGCAAACATTACATCATCACATCAAAAATGTGATGTTAAAAAGAGGATTGGTCCTACAACAAAATAATTATCCTACACATCCTCAAAATCTACATAGGAATATCTCAAAAAGCACAAGCTGATGGTTTGGACTTCAGTTGGCCATACATTACCTCAACATTACAACCATTTAAAATTAATCTGAGCGATGAATGTCGAACCAATTGCAATGTAGAGTGGAGCAGTAGCTTACCTGCCAATGTTCCTGTGATGTTTCCCAGCTGGATCATTTTTGCAATTTTAATTATGATTGATACTACAAACATAATTTAGATCACATAATAATTATAACAGGTGGAACTTAGAATAAATGTCGGGAGGTAAGTTTGTAGAGTATGACCAGCTCAGATATTATCTAACAGTTGTCATGGCCTAATGAAGATGGCATGATCGACCGAAATTCACCAACAGGTCTGATTTTAATTTTCATCAGTTTTGTAAAATTGACCAAGGTCTGTTGGTTGTGCAGAAAATTTCCATCTTTATTTTGGCATGATAAACTAAAATATTGTGTGTACTGTCCCTAATAAGCCTTTTGCATGGATGGTTGAAGATCCTCCCAAGTAAGAATACAGTGATACTTGCCAAAGTTTTACCAAGTACCATTTTAGCTGCACAAAATTTAGCTTCTGGCCCTTTTCATCATCTGCTGACTTATTTGCAGTAACCAGACAAAAACTTAGCATGCCACTGTATATAAACCTAAATCCTCCCAAATATGGACAGATGACTGTCTTAAAGTTTCTTTCTGTATGCTTCCAGTGGAATCTGTCTGCTATTGCCTACAAATCTGTACGGTGTGTACCCAGCTTAAATCTCATCATCCAGCCATGATTGGATGAATACAAATGTGCACCAACTATGACATATCAAACATGGCACAGTGGAAAGTGTTTGATATTACTTGTTTGTATACTGTAATTCGTCTTCCATTGAGTAGGGCTATCTAAACTGTATCTTAATTCTCCTTTAAACTTGGGTATTTGCTAACCTTTACCTGTACCAGTGTGTATAAAAATGCAAAAAGGCTTTTCATTTTGGACCAAATTACTTTATAAAAGAGAAAATATACCTTACTTATGATTTGATAAGATGTATTTTGTGTACTGTTACTTTTATTGATCAACTGTTTAAGGGGTAAACAGTAGTTATCAGTCATTTTTCTTTAAATTTGTATTCATGACTTAATCAACATTAGACTCTTTTATAGTATAAATATTGTTACTTTTGGAAATATTGTTAATAGATTTCATATTTTTTTCTACTCCAGGAACTTCACATATTAAAGATATGAAGTTAAATGAGCGAAACTTGGTGCATTATGCCACATGCAAATCTCCAGTGGACAAAAGTGGATTTTTGCTTAAGAAGGGGGACCGCAATACTACCTACTACAGGCGCTGGTGTGTGCTGAAGGGTAACATTCTTTTTTACTTTGACAATGAAGAAAGTAAAGACCCTGTTGGTGCTATTGTATTGGAAGGATGTAGAGTGGAGCTCTGTGACTCTTCAGAGGAATTTGCTTTTGCCATCAAGTTTGCTTCTACCAAATCACGGCCATACATGCTTGTCGCTGATAGCCAAAATGCTATGGAATCTTGGGTAAAGGCACTTTCAAGGGCAAATTTTGAATACATTAGACTGGTTGTAACTGAACTGCAGAAGCAACTAGATGAAATACAAAATGGAACCAATTATTTCAATATTCAAGCAATAAAAGAAAATGATCTATATAATTCTAAGTATAATAATTTACACCAACATTTATATCCAAACCCTTCTGATAAATTACCATGCATTGAACCAAAGTATGATAACTGGGTAACATGGAAGAATGCCCGATGTGAAGCAGCAAATGGTTCTGATAAAAACAGTGACCTAGTGTCAAACCCAAGTTCCGATTCAGAGGGAAATGGACAGAAAGTCTCCCTAACTTCAGAAAAACTGTTGCCTAAAAGTGGTGAAGGGGAATCCTGTTCTTATTCATTACAGAGTACACAGTCCCCCATCTTTGGTAGTTTTGTACAACTGCACAATTTTTTTGGAGAAGAAATTGTGGAACTAAGAGACAAATGGACTGAACCGCCCCAATCGGTGGTGACACAGACTGTGGTTTTTGGACTTTCTGAGTAATGTCAGTTTAGTGCAATAAATGAATGTCTGATAAATACTGACCGAGAAAGACAACCTGTATAAACTGAATTGGAAATAAGTTGGGAATGATAAATCACTTCTTCAAATAGGAGTTAAAAGGTAATATGGCAGGATTTCATTATTTTTATATATATATTTGAGCTCATGCATGGAAAATTATGTTTATTTGTTAAATTCCAGTGAGCTTGGGATATGGTATTCACACAAAATGCAGTTGCCTAGATTGTGCTCCTCGGCCAGAAAATGTAATTCTATCTATAGCCTTTATTGCTGGAAGATTAAAAACAGCTGAAGTTTGTGGATTGGACGCCCCACGACTTAAAGCTAGAGTAACTCTACTGACCATAAGTATATTCACCTTACCCACTGTCCACCGATGGTTAGTACCCAGAGTGAGGACCTAAACTGCCAGGTCCTCACTGCTGGGTTGGCCTTCTATCTTCTGGAATACTCACTTGACTTTTGCTTCATGACTGTCCTCCATTCAGTCGTCGATTCTGGCCAATGAGAAGTGTAGAAGTGTGTCTTCTCATGCGCCGGGATCACAAAGGCAAAAGTTGAGTCGGTGCCGCGAAGCAAACTTTAAGTATTGCAGAAGATAGAAGGCGAACCTGGCGGTTTAGGTCCTCACCCTGGGTACCAATGACTGTCTGTTCCAGTGGATTGGGTGGAGGTGAGTATAGTTGTCCTTTAAACCCTCAAATGAAAAAATGTATATAGGTAAATCACCACCCAAATCCCACAAAAAATAGTTTGAAATTGGAGAGATGTAAGTCTAACCTGAAATGGTGCCTGATGCTATATTACCTCTATTTCTACTTCCTGGTTTTTCCAGCTGTCGGTCATTAATGTAACTGATGACATCACAGCCAGTGACTGAATGCTGTTCCCCTAGCTGCCTTCTCTGAGCATGTGGAAGAGGGAAGGAAGAGAGCATAATTTTGCCGCATACCAGGTTAGCCTTAAATCGTCCAGCTTTTAATCTATTGTAGTTTTGGATTTTAGGGGTTGATTTACATATATAGGTATGTATATAGGGAGAAATTTGAAATGTGTGTTTACAATATGTACACGTAGTTAGGCTGGCCATACATCAGTCAATATACTTTCAGACATTAAAAATCTGTCTGGGCCAATGATTTTGTGATTGATATAGTGCCCTTAAAGAAAAACTGTGCTTACCTCCCCCCACCAGGGGGAGGACCTAAACCTCTAGGACCTCACCCCTGACCATCAGGGACGATGCAATTCTTATCCATTGGTCTCATAGCCATTGGAGTAAGGAGAGGTGTAAAATTGTAAGTAAGGATAACCGCTGATGTGCTGTAAACATAGTTGAGGTTAAGGTTATAACTGGGGACATTTAAAGAGTGTAGAGGAGATAAGTATAGTTCTCCTTTAATAAGAATAATTGTAAAATCTGTCTGGAAACACTTCAGAAATATTCAGAAAAAGTAAAATCCTTGTTCTGTTTGACATTATGATCGATTTGATGTTCAAGTTAGGTCGAATGTAATTCATTGATGTAATGTCAAGCAAGTGTATGGCTAGGAAATTATTATATCATGAATAAAATGAGTCTATATTTTATTTCATTTTCTCTCCTTCCTAAAATTTGTCAAGGGATGTTGTTTGTAACCCATGTCCATAATGGTATGAAGTATTTTAGGGGAATGTCCACCCCCAAAACTAAAATTTAACCTACTGCTAGCCCCACAGTGTAGTGTTCAAAAAAATCCTTACCTTACATCTCTGCTCCATATGGTTCTCCTGCAGTGTTTATTCAAATCCAGAAAAGTGAAGAGTAGGAGCTTTCCTGTGTGTAAAAAAAGTTTCTGCCCCTTCATTGTCCTCCTGGAGGACTGCTGATGTGAAACTGCAACTTTCTGTATTTGCGGTAAACCAAAAAAAACCTGCAGTGTTAGATATTTGCTTGATAGATGTCCTAGTTAGGAGCAATCTTTGGACTTTTTCAATCATAATTAAGACATAGGGTATCACACAATTGCTCTTATATTTATTGGGGAAAATATATATTTTTATTTGAGAGGGAACAAGAAAAGATTTAATGAATTCCTTATTTTAAAGCACATTCAGGGTTATTCAATAAAAGTTCTTATTGTTTAAAATGGTGCTAATTTTGCCCCAACCAATCAGAACTTATTTAACATTTGAAAGCTAACATCCGATTGGTTGGGGCAAAATTAGCACCATTTTAAACGATAAGAACTTTTATTGAATCTCCCTGATTGTTCGTTACTTCCAGTACATGTGTGGCTAAAATATATTTTTTATCTATTGCAAATATTTTAATGTTACCCTTAAAGCAGCATTTTACTATGTTTTAAACTTGTAATTGTGTCTCTGGCATTTTTCTTTTTTTTTACTATTTCCTATGAATTTATTGTTATGTTATTTATTACTGTGCACCTATAGAGGCCATTTGTTTTTAAACATTTACATTCCACTAGTTTCCATGAAGTGATGTATACTGTACTTATCTTATTACAATTTGTACTTTATTCTTGGCAGTGGTTAAAAATAAAGTTGTTTTTTCCACAGGAAGCTATTTAGATTTACTATTTATACAGTAAGTTCATCTGTTCATCATATAAAAATATAAATAGAATTAGCTCTTTATTCAAGTGGAACTATAGCCTATCAAACAAAACACCCTGTATTCTGCATTAATGTCAGTTTCCTGTCCAGTATTTATTGCTCACAAGACTCCAGCAATAAAACATACAAAAGCACATTCAATTTGCATTTTGTGGTGAGAATGAAGTGTAAGGGCTTGTACAGACGGGTCGATAATACATCATAGTAGATCCACTGGGCCGACATTTAGGTTATATCATCTGGGTGAACGATGGGTAAATATGTTTAAAGGGTATCTCCACCTCTTTTTAAAAAAAATTATCTGTAGTGTAGGGTACCCTCTCCCACCCCCAACCGCTGTATTAGTTTGTAAAAAAAACAAACCAGAACTCTACTTACACAGCCTCCTATCCCCCAGCATTCAGACATGGCCTTTTCCTTGCATGAAACTGCAAGTGGGGCCGGACCAGCAGCCGCATTCGTGATTGGCTGAGAGGCAGTCAATCACAGACGTGGCTTCCAGTAGTACAGAACGCTGGGTGAACGATGGGTAAATATGTTTAAAGGGTATCTCCACCTCTTCTTTTTAAACATTCTGTAGTGTAGGGTACCCTCTCCCACCCCCAACTGCTGTATTAGTTTGTAAAAAAAAAACGAACCCGAACTCTACTTACACAGCCTCGTTCACCCAGCATTCAGACATGGCCTTCTGCTTGCATGAAACTGCAAGTGGGGCCGGACCAGCAGCCGCGTCCGTGATTGGCTGAGAGGCAGTCAATCACAGACAAGGCTTCCAGTAGTACAGAATGCTGGTGGAACAAGGCTGTGTAAATACAGATAGGGTTAGTTTTTTTACAAGCTAATACAGCGTTGGGGGAGGGTACCCTACACTACAGAAAA
Organism: Hymenochirus boettgeri; assembly: GCA_019447015.1. Taxonomy (NCBI): domain Eukaryota; kingdom Metazoa; phylum Chordata; class Amphibia; order Anura; family Pipidae; genus Hymenochirus; species Hymenochirus boettgeri. The sequence goes on along the minus strand of CM033473.1, from coordinate 159,310,473 downwards.
GCGATTTTACACAAGGCCCCAGGGGACCTAACTGGGATTGGGAGGGAGGGGGGGGCTGTACTGAGCAAGCCAGAAACCTCTCAGAGGACACCTAAGAGGCGGAAAGTTTTTCCCTCTAGCTAGGCTCCTGGTCTTCACTTTATAGGATTTTGGGCAAACATTACTGGAGAACCATTTGGAGCAGAGAGGAAAGGTAAGGATTTTTAAACTCTACACACTGGGGCACAGTAGTGGGGGAGATTGTAGTTTTGGGGGTGGACATTCCCTTTAAGCTTTTTAAGCAAAGTTGAAAACACACAATCAGACATGCCAGTAAATCAGGCCTGATTCCTCTATAGGTCTTTCAGTCCGTCAAGCAGAAATATCAGCTTTGCCACTTGCATATCTACTGACTGACTATTTATTAAAAAAATATACAACCTTCCTCGCACATGTTGCCGTATGAACATATTTTAAGGTGTCAGATTTTAAAGGGATCAAAAATCTTGAAATGGTGTGTTAAATTTTCTAGAACTTTTAGAGCATGATGTAGTTAGATCATCACTTTAAATTATCTGGCATGTTTTGCAGAAGGGCCCAGTGATTTCTAGTTACACCACTGCACCTCCTTTATAACGCACATGCTGATGACCCTTGTGTTTTCTGTTCACTCCGACCACAAATCACCCCTGTTCAGCACAGTTTAGGAATCGCTAAAAAACATGCAGAAAATACTTAAAAGGACAACTCCACCACTCACATCCTCCCTCTCCCCATTAAATTACCCAGGGTGAGGACCTGAACTGAGCAGTGCTCACTGCAGAGTAATCCTTACCAAAAGTTTGGTGTTCTGGTCTGATTCACCTTCATGTTGTGTCTGTTGCCTGACCTATGGGAAGACACACTCTGAAAGGAGTTCATCTTCCCATTGACCCAGTCTGAAACAAGCGAAGTTGAAGAGAACCCTGGGAATCTAACTTTATGAAAGTATTATTGTGATACCAGGGATAAAGACAGCTGTTCAGGTACTCACCCGGGTACTCCAAATGTAATCCAAATGTATCCATTGTTTTAAATACCCTGGATTCTAAGAAAACACTTTTCTACAACCAAAGCAAATTGCAGAAAAAGTTCAACACTGTGATCTTAATTTTAATCACATTTTATTTACTGAACTTAAAGCAGGTCTCAGCCAAAAACACATTTACCACTGACTGGGTTCACACTAATGGCTAGCCATCTTTTTTCAGTTTACTGCTGTTATTTTAGTGTTGCCATTAGGAAAATGTTTCATGCAGCAACATTAAAAAGCTGGAAAAACAGAAGCAAAAGGTTTGTGTGATTCCTGTCTTAAAAGTCTAGAGACACTGCTGATAGAAATGAAGTATAACACTACTGTGTAGTTTCTCTCCTAATTTTTACCTTTTTGAAATCAAAGCCTTTCACTACAGGTGTCCTCCACCAGTTATGAGTTTTGACACAGGGGGTACAAAGTAGCTGATTGGAGAATTTTGTTTCTTACTATGATGGATGAATCATAGTAAGAAAGTTTTCACTTAGAAAGTAAGATAGAAAAAAAAAGGGCATTTATATGGCAGCCCTCAGAAAATCTTATTAATCTTATTAATAAAACAACAGGAAATAACGGTATTGGCCCATTGACTGTTAAAGGATGGATACTCTTATTTATTCTTTTTTTAAATTTCTATTTAGGTATTTCTATAAAAGAACAATACAATACTGCAGTGGTCTTTAAAGATTACAGTGCATGAAAGACAGTCCTCAATTTAATACTCTTAAAACCAAAACCTGTTTGTTGGTTATCTACCTGTAACCCCAAAAGCAATCCCCCTCCCCCCAGTTTTTTACATGCATTTGTAACCAGATATTTAATTACAAGTTATGTTCCTTTCTGGCAAAAGTATCTCCCTCCTTCCTCTGAGCATGTGCAAAGAGGCAGAAGTTGAAACTGTAGTTAATCATTAGTATAGTATAGTATTTGAGGTTAAATAAAGACATACGTCCTTCAAGTTAAACTTCTCAACAATACCCACATTTCCTGCCTAACTGTTGATCCAGAGGAAGGCGACCCCCCACCTGATTTATGAAGGGGAAATAAATTCCTTCCTGATTCCAAGTGGCAATCGGAAATATCCCTTGATCAACTCTACTTTATGTATCGATAGCAGCAACATGCGGTGTTGGGGCCGCTTCTATTAAATCTATTTATTAATGATTTGGAAGTGGGTATTGTCAGCAAGGTTTCTGTGTTTGCTGATGACACAAAACTTTGTCGACCATTAAAAACTTCAGAGGATGTGCAATCATTGCAGGGGGATCTAGATAGATTGTCACATTGGGCTGCTAAGTGACAGATGAGATTCAATGTTCATAAATGTAAGGTGATGCATTTTGGACTTAAAAATCCTTAAGTGCTGCTTATACTATAAATGGCTCTGTGTTAAGTGAATCCCTGTTGGAAAGGGATCTTGGAGTTTTGGTGGATAACACACTTAAAGGTAGCAAGCAGTGCTAGGCGGCAAAAAGCCATAGCCAGCATGGTATTGTCTTGTATAAAGAGAGGTATGGATTCAAGGGAGGAAAATGTTATTCTCCCTCTTTACAAAGCATTGGTAAGGCCTCATTTGGAATATGCATTGCAATTTTGGAATCCTGTGTACAAAAAGGACATCATTGAAATGGAAAGGGTTCAGAGAAGGGCAACTAAATTAACAAGGGAATTGGGGGAGCTTGAATATGAAGAGAGACTGGAAAAGTTAAAATTTTGTACGCTGGAAAAAAGCCGCTTGCGTGGGGATATGATTACTGTGTATAAATACATTAACGGGCCACACAATAAACTATTGTTCACTAATAGAGCATGTCAGAGGACATGTGGCCATCCATTAAGACTTGAAGAAAAAAGGTTTAGGCTTCAATTCGGAAAGGGTTTTTCACCCTCATCCAGCCTTTTTTTTTAAACTGACCAATGAACCTGCCATCACAACTTCCAATGGAAGACAGTTCCATAGTTTTACTGTTCTCACAGTGAAAACCCTTTCCAAACTTGAAGACAAAACTTCTTTTCTTCAAGTCTTAAGGGATGTCCACGTGTCCTCTGACATATTCTATTGGTGAACAATGCCCCAGATAGTTTATTGTATGGCCGGTCAATGTATTTACACAATAATCATATGCCCACACAGGCTCTTTTTCTCTAGAGTACATAATTTTAACTTATCCAATCGGTCTTCATAATTAAGCTCCCCAATTCCCTTTATTATTTTAGTTGCCCTTCTCTAAACCCTTTCCATTCCCAAGATGTCCTTTTGTACACAGGATTCCAATATTGCACTGAGTATTTCAAATGAGGCCTTACCAATGCTTTGTAAAGAGGGAGAATAACATTTTTCTCCCATGAATCCATACCTCTCCAATATCTCATTGGCTGCAGCTGTTGCTGCCTGGCACTGCTTGCTACCTTTAAGTTTGTTATCCACAAAAACTCCAAAATACTTTCCCAAAAGGGATTTACTTAACAAAGAGCCATTTATAGTATAGGAAACACAAGGATTTTTAAGTCCAAAATGCAATATAATTTATCTAGATCCACCTGTAACTATTGCACATCCTCTTCAGTTTTTAATGGGCGACAAAGTTTTGTCAGCAAACACAGAAACCTTGCTGACAATACCCACATCCAAACCATTAATACATAGATTACATAGAAGTGGCCCCAACACAGAACCCTGTGGCACCCCACTTAGAAAAGTAGTCCATATTGATGTAGTCCCATTAACAACTATTCTCTGCATCCTATCCATCAACCAACTTTCTATTCATGTACAGACCTTAGCTTATGTATCAAAGGCCATAGCAAAATCCAAGTATACTTCATCTACTGCTATTCCAGAGTCTAAGTTCCTACTCATAAAAGCCAATCAAGTTAGTTTGACAAGATCTATTCCACCTAAATCCAAGTTGATTATTTCTTATAAGGTCAGTTCTTGAAACATACTCTAGAATATGCTCCTTGTATCAAACTTTCCAGTTTCTTCCCCACCACTGAAGTTAAAGGACAACTTCACCCTCATAAGAACATCTTTTAGAAAAAATGGCCACTTTCTGGATGCCTCATGGAAACTGAGCAATTTAGAAACCTGTACTGAGCCTGGGCATGCTCAGAAGAGGCAGACAGGGGATTAACATTCAGTCATTGGCAGGATTTCAGGTTAGACTTATATATTTCAGATTTCAAACTATTACTGTTTAGGGTTTTGGGGGGTGATTTACCTGTATGTAAGTTTTCATTTTGGGGCTGGACTTGCCCTTAAAACTTACAGGCCTGTAATTACCTGGCTGTGAACTACTACCCTTTTTGAATATTGGAATTACATCGGCTTTTTTCCAATCCAGAGGCACACTTTCGGACATGGGGGAATCAGAAAAAATAAGAAACAAGGGGCCGTATTTATAAAGCCACGGTATCGCTTTTCAGCGATACCGCGGGTTAGTTAATTTACGATCACGGTCGTAAATTTACGAACTCGATCGTACATTTATGACCGAACGTTCGGTTTTAGAATACCATGCTGTAGTAAACTACCGCAATGGTATTCTATGGGGACTGTATATCTACGTTTTCGTTATCATAGATTTACGATCGGTAAATTTATGAAAACGATCGTAAATTAGTGATCATTAAGCTGATCGTAAATTAACTATCAGTTTTTACCGATCGATAAAGGCACGGTATTGTTAAACAGCGATACTGTTAATTTATGATCATTATCGTAAATTAATGATAACGATCGTAAGTTAACGATAATGATCAAGTTATCGTAGATTTGTGATCCCCATATAATACCATTGGGGTAGTTTACTTCCGCATGGTATTCTATGATCATTAACGAAAGGTAGCCGTAAATGTACGACCGCAGCCAATAACACACAGTATCTCAATTTAGAACTAGAAAGGGAAAGTTTAAGTATAAACTTTGAATTTGGCTTGAAGGGCTGCATTTTGGAAGGGAATATGTGTGTTTGCTGCAGATTTTAAAACTCAATAATAGGAATGATGAGTTTGTAGTGAACGATTGTTTGGGACAAAAAAACCTTTGTGTGTACCCAACTAACATCTGATTGGTTAGGGCAAAATTAGCACCATTTTCAATGATAAGAACTTTTATTGAATCTCTCTGTATCTTTTTGATGATTAGTCAAAATGTGTTTTTTTGACTTTAGTTACCCTTTAAGTATGGCTGCCACAGTAATGGATAAGTAGATCAGTAGGTGTGTGTACCTGTGTCAGGTTGGGGGTTAAAAAAACAAACTTTTTTGATGATTGGTCAAAAATAATTTTTTTGACTTTAGATACCCTTTAGGTATGGCTGCAACAGTAATGGAGGGATAGGTCAGTAGGTCTATGTACCTGTGCCATGGTGGGGTTAAAAAAACAAACTTTTTTTTAAGATTGGTCAAAATGTGTTTTTTTTACTTTAGTTACCCTTTAGGTATGGCTGCCACAGTAATGGATAAGTATATCAGTAGGTGTGTGTACCTGTGTCCGGTTGGAGGTTAAAAAAACAAACTTTTTTGATGATTGGTCAAAATTAGTTTTTTTGACTTTAGTTACCCTTTAGGTATGGCTCCAACAGTAATGGAGGGGTAGGTCAGTAGGTGTATGTAACTGTGCCACATGGGGGTTAAAAAACAAACCTTTTTTATTATTAATCAAAAAAAATTTTTTTGAATTTAGTTACCCTTTGAGTATGGCTGCCACAGTAATGGATAAGTAAATCAGTAGGTGTGTGTACCTGGGACTGGTTGAGGGGGTATGACTTTTTTGTGTTTACAACCATAAAACTATATTTTATTGAGGATAAATCTAAATTTGTTTTTTTGACTTTAGTTACCCTTTAAATATGGCTGCCACCGTAATGGATAAGTAGATCAGTAGGTGTGTGTACCTGGGTCTGGTTGAGGGGGTATGTCTTTTTTTGTGTTTACAACCATAAAACTATCTTTTATTAAGAATAAATCTAAATTAGTTTTTTTGTTTTTTTAAACTTTAGTTACCCTTTAAGTATGGCTGCCACAGTAATAAATAAGTAGATTAGTAGGTGTGTGTACCTGGGTCTGGTTGAGGGGGTATGTTCATAAAAGACATGCATGCACACCATGTGTCGAGGTGCGGCCCACACAAACGCTCATGTGTATGAACCTTTAGGGTCATAGTTATAATTAAAGAGAAGTTCACCCTTTAAACAAAGAAATGGTAAATGTCAGTTACCTTCCTCTACCGAATATATATGCAATTCATACCTGTATTACTAACCAATATTTAATTATTGCCCCATTCTGCAGAGTAAGCTGGTCCCTCCCTACATGCATCAGTCAAGGCTGTGACAACTGACATCACAACCAATGATTCCTGAATTTGCTGCAGGATAATTTCTCTCACAGGTGGTTGAAGTTTACCAGAAAAGCAACTCTGTTGGATCTGGTAAATCTAACATTGTGAATCATTGGGTAAAAATGTAAAAAATAAGTGTCCACCCATGTGGCTTAAAGGGCATGTCCACCTTAAATAACAAATTTTGATACCTTGTAGACCACCCCTGCCTACCCTAAATGCTGAGTTACATTTCTAAAAGAAAAGATCAGAGACATACTTACAGCCCCGCTCCTGTGGCTGTCTTCACCAGCTAACTTGCTAACAGGGACCAGACTGGCAGCATGTCTGTGATTGGACGAGAGGCAGCCAATCACAGGCGCGGCTGCTGGTTTAAAGACAGCTGCGGGAGCAAAGGGCTGTAAGTATGTCTTAGATTCGTTTTTAGAAATGTAACCTGATGGTGGGGGTGGCCTACAAGATATTAAAAGTTTTTTACACTAGGTGAAGGGCAGCCATAGAGGGATCCGGAGGGAGGGGGGGGAAAGGGCTCCCTGCACATGCCACTGTCTCTCAGAGGACAAGGAGATGGTAAACGTTCACACTCGCTCTTACGCTTCAGTTTCCTGGACTTTGGGCAGCCATTGCAGGAGAACCATAAGCAGTAGGATGTAAGGTAAGGATTTTTTAAACTACACAGTGGGGACAGTAGTTAAACTTTAGTTTGGGGATGGACATGCCCTTTAATTCTGATGTTAAGAGAAAGCAATTAAGCTAGCTACAATTAAGTTAGGATAGCGAACAAAGCATCACTAACCCTAAACAATTTTTTAAAGGAGAACTAAACTTCATTTTTTCAGATCCAATGTGAAAGTTTTTCTCCCCAGAATACCTACACGTTGAAAGATTCTTCTCTAGTTATTTGCATTTAGTAGAATAAGTAATAGATCTGTAACAAAGGAGGCTTCCATGTTGTTGCCAGTACAACTCATAGCCCATGTTGGCTTCAAAGAGCCACGCCCTCTGGCCCCAGGATTCACTGTCTCTATGTGAAGAGTTTCTAGTGAAGAGAAAGTTTCTAAATGTACCTGTGATCACACGTTGAGTTGTGGTGGCACCCCATGTAAATGCTATGTTTTTAGGAACGAACCAAAAAACAATATACACAGTCTACTGCCTGGGTTTATTGCTTTTTTTGTTTCCATGTTTCTAGAAAAATATGAAGTTCTACATGTACAAACTTTATATATAGCAGCTCTGTTATTTATGTACCAACCAGCGTGATTGCTTACAGCCTTCCAGTACAATACAAAATAGTGAACTGATTTTACTGACATTTACTTCTATTGATTGAGAGTTCACCTGTGGTGTGTTCTGCTAAAGTGTGGGTTAGGATGAAAATCAGACTATTGGGACACAGGTTTGATTCCCCATGTTCCCTTTGTTTTTGTTTTTATTATGTGTCTAGCAAAAGATAAAGACTCTACATGTACTGGTCCATTACTTATTAGCCTAGTGGTGAGAAAGCTTTCTTTTTTAGAAAGACACGGTATAGAAGTTGCTGGTTCGATTCCCCATACTTACTTTTATTTTTTGTGAAATGTTAAATGTTTGTTTCTTTCTTCATCTGTGCAGCAAAGAAATACACTGCAAAGATTATTTTTATTTTTGTATGAAAGCATAGGAATTGCAGTTAGGGACAGGAGCATTTCTAATGTGTTTACACAAAAACTTCTGCACTGTATATGTCTGCTGTCAGAGGGAGGGATCTCTGAGCTGTAACATGATTGCAGTCTTGGTTTCTGAAGCTGACAGCCAGTTTCCTGTGAAGTGTCCGGTGCACACTTAGTGGGTGTTCCAGATAAGGTGAATTATGTCTTGGGACTTTAGTTCTCCTTTAAGTATATTAATAGTAAGAAAATGAAGTCTGAAAGTGTTGCACCATTAATGGGGGTGGACGAAGATGGCAATAAAACAAATGTCAATTTTTCCCCCCTCTGTATACACATAAGACACCAGATAGTTTAGTAGCAATAATGGTGTAAAGAAAAAGTAAAAGTGCACTTTGGTTAACCGAGGATATGGTGCAGAAACATCTAAATAAGGTTAATATAATAAATCCCCTGGACTGGATAAAAAAAATCCTCGGGTCCTTAGGGAGTTCAGTTTTATCTATAATTAATTTGGCTTGAAAAAGCCAAATTACTGTTCTTTCTATTTCTTCTTTCTTTTTCTTCTTTCGTTTTATTCTTCGCTTTTTGGACCGTATCTCCTCCCACAGTTTTTGAGTTAGAGACATGAAATTCGGTACAGACATGCGGGGCATAAGGAAGTGTGCTGTCTTTAGCTAAGGAATCCGCGGAAGGTTATGGCGAATTTCCGGACATTTTTCCCATAGACTATAATGGTAACAATCCTCATATGTGGATATTTCAAAACAGTTTTTTTCATGGTCATAAATACAAATGGTGATACCCCAACCCCCACACAGACCCAGGTACACCCACCTACTGACCTACCTTTCCATTCCCATGGAAGCCATATTTAAAGGGTAACTTAGTCAAAAAACTAATTTAGATTTATCCTCAATAAATATATGTTTTATGGTGGTTAAACCCAAAAAAAAATTCATATATTATTTTTACCCAGTGTATTCAGATTGGCAATAGACCTAAACTGTGATCTCAAAACGTTTTCATACTAAGGCAACCTTGACAATGCAAATTATTCTCACGGCACAATCGTGTTTAATGTTGGAAAATGTTTAATCACCCATATACCCAATACACATTGCAGTAACAGATGATTATAACTATGTAGTGTAAATTAAGCAACATTGGCTGCATTAAAATGTATAACTAGAAAGGGAAAATTTAAGTATAACTTTGAATTTGGTTTGAATGGCTGCATTTTGGAAGGGAATGTGTGTTTGCTGCAGGTTTTAAAACTCAATAATGTCAATGATGAGTTTTTTTACTTACCCTTTAAATATGGCTATCACACAAATGAATGGGTAGGTCAGTTGGTGTGTGCACGCATGTCAGGTTGGTGTGATAAAGAACTAACTTTTTGATGATTGGCCAAAATGTGTTTTTTTTACTATACTTACCCTTTAAATATGGTTGCCACGTGAATGAATGGGTGGCTCAGTTGGTGTGTGTACCTGTTGAGGTTGAAGTTAAAAAAACAAACTTTTTTGATTATTTGTCAAAATTTGTTTTTCGCCTAGAGTAAGCCTCGTACACCCTTTCCTCCTAATTAAAACGACATCTGTACACACAGCAACATATTCACCACGATGTTGTTAGATTAGACGTTCGTACATAATGTAACGTTCGTATCTTTGCACAATTACGAAAAGCAGCGCATATCACCTTTTATTTTTTTCCCAGAGAACGTTGATGATAACTGCTGACCAGTACAAATATACGATAATCGCAGAAAAAATCACCAGCTGATCGTCGAAAAAGCCGACAATAGTCGACGGTCATTGGTCTTTGACGATCCTTGGTGCTATGTTTTCGTATGAATATTGTGCGATTGCTCGTTTGTCAGCTGCATCGTACGGCAATTATCCAATGTGTGTACGAAGCTTTACCCTTTAAGTATGTCTACCGCAGGAATGGAAGTAGGTGTGTGTACCTGGGTCAGATTGGGGGTTAAAAAGCAAACTTTTTTGATTATTGGTCAAAATTTGTTTTTTAACTTTAGTATGGCTGCCACAGAAATGAATAAATAGATCAGTTTGGTGTGGTACCGTACCTGTGTCAGTGGGGTTAAAAAAAAAACACTTTTTTGATGATTAGTAAAATTTTTTTTTAAGGCATGTCCCCACCCCTAATCGAATTTTAATATTCGGCTCCCCCATGTCCCCAGCCCCAACCGCATATTTTTTTTTTCAGAAAGCCCCCCAACTCTTACTTACCTCCCTCGATCCTCCGCCGCACTGCCGGCCCTTTGCTTGCGAGAATGCAAGCAGAGGGGCGGGACCGGCAGTCGCGTCTGTGATTGGCTGAGCGGCAGCCAATCACGGACGCGGCTGCCGGTCATTCAGTGCAGCGGAGGAAAGCGGAGAGGTATAAAGTTTGGGAGCTTTTTAAAAAAAAAAACATGCGGTTGGGGCTGGGGGACATGGGGGAGCAGAATATTAGGAGGTTTAATGCTAGGGGGAGGGATAGTAGAACGGGAGGGAGAGGAGGGAGAGGGAGGGGGAGGGAGGGGGAGAAGGGCTGCAGCACGCATGCAGGAATCTCCGGGAGGCCAGGTAGCAGGCAGTGTCCATATGGACCTGCTAGCCTCCTGGTGGTCAGTTTTTGGAACTTTGGGGGGGGACTACAGCGAGACCGATGGAGTTGGATGTGAGGTAAGGATTAAACTACACTACATGGTGGGCCAGTAGTTGGGGGGATTATAGTTTGGGGTGGACATGCCCTTTAAGTATGGCTGCCATGGAAATGAAAGGTAGGTCAGTAGGTGTGTGTACATAGTTCTGGTTGAGGGGGTATGTTTTTTGTGTGTTTACAACCATAAACTAACTTTTATTGAGGATGTATCAAAATTATTTTTTTTAACTTATTTGCCCTTTAAGTATGGCTGCCAAGGAATAGAAAGAGGTCAGTAGGTGTGTTACCCGTGTGAGGTTGGGGGCATTTGTTTTTGCATGATGACCATATAACTAACTTTTATTGAGGATATCTCAACATTAATTTTTTTTACTTATTTAACCTTAAGTATGGCTGCCACAGAATGGAAGGGTGTATGTCAGTAGGTGTGTGTACCCGTGTGAGGATGGGGGTATGTGTTTTCGCATGTACGACCATAAAAAATAACTTTATGGATGATTGATCAAAATGATAGATAGGTCAGTAGTTGGGTGTGTCTGTGTCTGTTGGGGAGTTGGGGGTATCAGCGTTTGTGTTTATGACCATGAAAAACTGTTTTTGATATGGTAACAATCCTCAAATGTGGATTTCGAGGTTTAAGGGTCATAGGATCAAAACAGTTTGTTTCATGGTCATAAACACAAATGCTGATACCCCCAACTCCCCACACAGACATAGACACACCCAACTACTGACCTATCTATCCATTTTGATCAATCATCCATAAAAGTTATTTTTATGGTCGTACATGCGAAAACACATACCCCCAACCTCACACGGGTACACACACCTACTGACATACACCCTTCCATTCCTGTGGCAGCCATACTTAAAGGTTAAATAAAGTAAAAAAATTAATGTTGAGATATCCTCAATAAAAGTTAGTTATATGGTCATACATGCAAAAACAAATGCCCCCAACCTCACATGGGTAAACACACCTATGACCTCTTCTCTATTCTTGGCAGCCATACTTAAAGGGCAAATAAGTTAAAAAAAATAATTTTGATACAATCCTCAATAAAAGTTAGTTTATGGTTGTAAACACACAAAAAACATACCCCCTCAACCAGAACTATGTACACACACACCTACTGACCTACCTTTCATTTCCATGGCAGCCATACTTAAAGGGCATGTCCACCCCAAAACTATAATCCCCCCAACTACTGGCCCACCATGTAGTGTAGTTTAATCCTTACCTCACATCCAACTCCATCGGTCTCCTGTAGTCCCCCCCCAAAGTTCCAAAAACTGACCACCAGGAGGCTAGCAGGTCCATATGGACACTGCCTGCTACCTGGCCTCCCGGAGATTCCTGCCATGCGTGCTGCAGCCCTTCTCCCCCTCCCTCCCCCTCCCTCTCCCTCCTCTCCCTCCCGTTCTACTATCCCTCCCCCTAGCATTAAACCTCCTAATATTCTGCTCCCCCATGTCCCCCAGCCCCAACCGCATGTTTTTTTTTTTAAAAAGCTCCCAAACTTTACTTACCTCTCCGCTTTCCTCCGCTGCACTGAATGACCGGCAGCCGCGTCCGTGATTGGCTGCCGCTCAGCCAATCACAGACGCGACTGCCGGTCCCGCCCCTCTGCTTGCATTCTCGCAAGCAAAGGGCCGGCAGTGCGGCGGAGGATCGAGGGAGGTAAGTAAGAGTTGGGGGGCTTTCTGAAAAAAAAAATATGCGGTTGGGGCTGGGGACATGGGGGAGCCGATATTAAAATTCGATTAGGGTGGGACATGCCTTAAAAAAAAATTTTACTAATCATCAAAAAAGTGTTTTTTTTTTAACCCCACTGACACAGGTACGGTACCACACCAAACTGATCTATTTATTCATTTCTGTGGCAGCCATACTAAAGTCAAAAAACAAATTTTGACCAATAATCAAAAAGTTTGCTTTTTAACCCATATGACCAGGTACTCACACTACTTCCATTCCTGCGGTGTAGACATACTTAAAGGGTAAAGCTCGTACACACGTTGGATAATTGCCGTACGATGCAGCGACAAACGAGCAATCGCACAATATTCATACGAAAAATAAGCACCAAGGATCGTAAAAGACCAATGACCGTCGACTATTGTGGCTTTTTCGACGATCAGCTGGTGATTTTTTTTGCGATTATCGTATATTTGTACATGGTCAGCAGATTATCATCAACGTTCTCTGGAAAAATATATAAAAGGTGCATGCGCTGCTTTTCGTAATTGTGCAAAGATACGAACGTTACATTATGTACGAACGTCTATATCTAACAACTATCGTGGTGACTATTGTTGCTGTGTGTACAGATGTCGTTTTAATTAGGAGGATTAAGGTGTGTACGAGGCTTTACTCTAGGCGAAAAACAAATTTTGATAAATAATCAAAAAAGTTTGTTTTTTTAACTTCCAACCTGACACAGGTACACACACCAACTGAGCCACCCATTCATTCACGTGGCAACCATATTTAAAGGGTAAGTATAGTAAAAAAAACACATTTTGGCCAATCATCAAAAAGTTAGTCTTTTATCACCCAACCTGACATGCGTGCACACACCAACTGACCTACCCATTCATTTGTGTGATAGCCATATTTAAAGGGTAAGTAAAAAAACTTCATCATTGACATTATTGAGTTTTAAAACCTGCAGCAAACACACACATTCCCTTCCAAAATGCAGCCATTCAAACCAAATTCAAAGTTTATACTTAAATTTTCCCTTTCTAGTTATACATTTTAATGCAGCCAATGTTGCTTAACTTTACACTACATTAGTTATAATCAGGCTTGATTACTGCAATGTGTATTGGGTATATGGGTGATTATAACATTTTTCCAACATTAAAACACGATTGTGCCGTGAGAATAATTTGCATTGTCAAGGTTGCCTTAGTATGAAAACGTTTGAGATTCACAGTTCTAGGTCTATTGCACAATCTGAATACACTAGGTTAAAATAATATATGTTGTTGTCATACTTCATGTATTGTGGTTTTGTACTACCAACTATCAACTTACCATTCAGGATATCCATTGTACCACTCAGCTGTAGGCAAAATTGGCTGCTGATCTGCTAGTGTGTACCCAGTATAGGAATCTGATTGTCTTCATCCCATTATTAGTTATTAATTATTATGGAAGAAAAAAGCGGGGGAAGAAAGACATTTTCTCAGACACATCGATAACATTGCTGTCTGTGTGTAATCAGTGACTCATGTAGATGTAGAATACTTGGCCAATTGTGATGCATAAGAGATTTAAATCAACTTTTAATATTCTAGATATGTGTTATTTCACCTATTCTAAATTCTCAGCTTTTAGTACCTCATTATTTTCCATCCCACCATATGTACAATTCCAAATAAATTTCCCAATGCTGAGCTTGCACAAAGATCTTATACTAAGTATAAAAAGATGTGCATGGATAATCACACAATCGCCTACAGAGGGCAGTTATTACTTATCATAAGTTGCTCTTGTCACTCTTCTGGCATAAAGTTACTGAACCCCAGCTCATTATTGTCCACATTATAGATTATCGCTAGATTATCACTTGTGATAACCTTATTTGTGAAGGTTCTCATTCATTCAGGTCATGGTAAATCTGTTAAGTTAAGTTCTTGGCGTTTTGCTAGTCATCCGCCTGGCATCATTATTCACTTCACCTTTTGAACTTTCCTCATTAACAAAGTCTTGAACCATAAGAATGATTACATCTAAAATTTAATTTATTAAGAATTATTTATTTATTAAAAAAATGTAAATGTATTTAAAAAAATTAAACTTATTTATTATTTATTTATTAAAATGTAATTTATTGTTAATATATTAATTTGTTTAATTTATTTATTTAATAAATGTATTAAGGAAGGACAGAAATTCTTTCTGTGATAAACAATGTAATATATTAGTGCTATTATATAGTATTATTTAATAATTAGTGCTATAGTCATTTTCGCCAGCGGTAAGTGGCAAGAAGGAATTTCTAGGGATCTTTTCTTGGCTGGAAATAGTTTTTAAAAATCAATCCTTGTTTATGTTTCCTTATTAACATATTTAAAATCATTTGTCCTGTATTTTATTTTATTTTTTAAAGATTTTTGATTTTTTTTTTTTAGAAAAGGCTAGGGACTAGTACATTTTTAAGGTGCTTATGATCAAGTTTTGCAATTCGTGAGAAAGCACGTTTTTTTTGTTTTCGGAGCGCACGTCTTTTTTTTGTTTTCGGAGCGCATGTCTTTTTTTTTCTTTTCGGAGCGCATGTCTTTTTTTGTGAAACGCACGTGCTTTCTACATGCAATACCGTCCGTTAAAGCGTCACAGCAGCCCTAGACACATTGCACCATTTGGGCATAAATCGTTCTTTGGTATTATACTATTTTTAAAAATGTTTTATTTTAAAAGATTGTTTAACTTAATGATAGATTTTATCAATGGACTGCATCTTGGCTAAAGTTAATGCTATGAAAATTCTCCGTTTCATAAACACAACAAATTTTTTTTACTTTTTTTGTTGTGAAGCTGGTGTTCAAAAAAAAGGTGAAAATAACGCTTCTTTATATAGTCCAAAGTCTTTCAGACCGATTACAGTATAGACCAAAATTCTTGCTTTAAAATAAGTATGTAAATGGCAGCCGTAGATTCATTAAAGGATATGTACACCCCTTTTTCCAACTCACCTTATGTCTTTCTCCTTGTTCATTTTTTCCTGTCATTTGTAAATCTATTTTTAGATTGAATTACTTTTTCTAGTCTTCATTCCTCATATATTAAAGGAGGCCATACACGCACCAATCTGGTCGTACGCAATCAGGTTATTCCAATATCAAATGATTATCAGTTCATGTATGTTATATTGTCCAATTGTCTTTTCTATTGGGCAAACTGGAATTGTTTTTATTGGGCAGATACTTATTGTACGATTCCGGGATTGGTGCATATATGGCCTCTGCAACGAGCGTGCCTTCCTATTGGACTCGTCGCGCAAGGAGAGGAGGGGGCTGAGCCTACCAGAGCAGCGTTTCAGTAACGCTGAGCTTCAAGATACGCGAACCCAGGGGTGAGGACCTAGCGGTTCAGGTCCTCATCCTAGGTAAAAGGTACTGACCTAAGAAAAGGAGCAGAGGGAAGGTGAGTATAATTGTCCTTTAAGGAGTCTCACCACGTCAGATCTAATTCTAAAGCCTCCCCCATACACAACATAGATATTCAGATAAATTTGGTGAGTTTAATCAAATTGATCGGCATATCAAAGACATTGTCCCATGATATTGATTGGTTTATTGAAAAAACAATGATCGGATAAGGTGGAAATCTTCTGAAGTTTTCAAGTTAAAAATGTGGGAAATTACGATTGTTTTTTTGGTCTGATTTTCGATTGAATTTGCTTGATTGGGATAATAACAAAAATATAGAGCCGGATTGATCTACTCTGAAGGTTTCATTCTGCTTAAGATAGTGATGTTTCATTTACTTAGATACACCACTGAAAACTGTGCTAAGATCAGGTCCACTTCGTTATCCTCCCTCTGCAGGTATGTACTATGTTGTTTTTATGTGTAACTATTAAAGGGGTAATGTAAAAG
The DNA here is from genome assembly GCA_019447015.1 of Hymenochirus boettgeri. NCBI lineage: Eukaryota > Metazoa > Chordata > Amphibia > Anura > Pipidae > Hymenochirus > Hymenochirus boettgeri. The sequence goes on along the minus strand of CM033473.1, from coordinate 159,294,147 downwards.
GGTATGCAGATTTAGGCAGATTGAAAGCAATATCTAGGATACTGTGACAGGTTAAAAGCAAAATCTACATATTACAAGGCTATGTAGCAGTTCATTAAAAACTGTAAAAATGTAGGAACACCTATTAAAACACATGCAGCGTGGCTAAATTAATGTTGTTTAATTGCAATCACTTTGCAATCAGTACAGCTCTACTTATTACATCTATTAATGTAAACATCCCTATTTTGACAACCCAGTTGTCTTCTTTTCCTTTATGACACAACACATAAAAAATATACATGCAAAAAGGCTGTCATGTACATTAGAAGCATGATGCATGCCACATTGGATAGAATAATTATGATTGTTCAATCCATCTTTTTATTGTACAATTATTGTGGAGTATAGGTGAGTTGAGTATAATTGTCCTTTAATTGTACCACAGGAGGAGTTAGGTTCCAAAAAAAATGTAAAGTTGTTTAAAGTTATAATTTTTGTTCTATGAAATAGAAGAAAATAAAGGTTTTCACCTGTTTCCTAAAGCCTGTAATTACCCAATGTAAGCTGGAGTGACAAATTAGTTCTTTATGGCAACAGATTTTGTGTAATTCTAGTGTTCTAAGCTTTAATTTGACTGTGATAACAATAGGGGATTGGTAGTAGCACAGTCAAGTATGGTTCAATTAAAAGGAAGCATTCCAAAGCTTTAGTATCCCGGTTCTCTATTAAAGCACAACATAAGCGTTATATTTTTGAGAAAAAACCTAATAACTGAAACATTTAACAATGGAATGTAGAAATCTTAATCAAATCAATAGTTTCATTTTGATTTCTGCTTTACTCGCACACAGTTTTTAAAGTAACTTTAACAGATCTTTAGATGTAGGCTCCTCTCTTCATGTAATCCCAGACACACTCAATGATATTGCGATCATTGCTATGTGTAAGCCTTGCCATCACTTAGGGCTAGGCCACACTAGCACGTTCCGATAGGTCAGTCCGACCCTGACACAGCAAAGCATTATGATTAGTTAATATTTACAATTGTGAACCTATGACATAATAGTTTTAGATATTTTTGTCATTTTAAATAATTTACTAAATCTTAGCTACCTACAACACACCAGTCTTGCTACTAACTCTGCAAATGCCTTTCATGCTGCTCTGTTTCCTGCACATTCTTACTTGATGCTCAGTAAGAATTACATCATACTTGACGTTCAGTGGGTAACTTGTTGCTGCACATTTTAACTGTATCCATGTGTTAAGAATTCTTTACTTCTAGTGACTTATAAATTGTAATTTGTCCTTTAAAATATATTAGCTCATGTTCCTAGAAGAGATGCGTTTTAAGGCTACTTTGCATCAGTACACTACGTCCTACCTATTCACTTTTTTTAGCCTAAAATTCTGTTGAGACACCGATTATTTGTTGAAAATATTTACAGGTATATGTAGCAAAAAAGATCTTATTGATAAAAATAATGCTAATTTTGCCCCAACCAATCAGATGTTAGCTTTCAAATGGTACATAACATCTGATTGGTTGGGGCAAAATGAGTAACATTTTTAACAATAATAACTTTTGTTACATAGGCCTTTAAGTGCACAAGCACTTGTACAACTATCAGCCTATTTAGCTGAGAGTTGGTCAGCTACAGTCAAATTCAAGCAGAGTAATACCAACATTTATTGATACGGATTCCATGTTTTTTAAAAAGCCTAAAAAAGATACATTCCCAAAACTATTATTATTTAAAAATTAATTTGAAAAACAGTCTTTTTATTAAAAAAATACAACTACCGCTGTCAAAGAGATTTATTTCTGTTTACGCAAAACAAACAACATATATATAATCTGGTCCCAGTGTTTGGTGAAGTTATTATCTAATTATTCCTGCTGTTTCGCCCTTCACATTATGTACTTCTTTTGAAGTCAAATCTTGTTACCCAGACAACGAGCTACAATGTATTTTTTTAATAGAATAAATACCCAGATCTTTTCTAAAAATGCTCAGTATTATTTCAGAATGCTTTAATTCTTTGACTTCTAAGCATATTTCAAGACAAGATCACATCTACAGAGTTCATTTGTTAAAGCATCCGCTAATGCTATACCTTTTTATTTCCCTCAATGAATTTGCTCCTTTCTTTTATTTGCAAGAAAAACAAAGGATATCACTCAATTTTAAAAAAGATGTCATATACATGTAGGAAAAAGGTAACATGTAGATGAAATGAAACATTTAGTATATGAAATACATTATAAGAAATTGTTCCTATGGCAAGAGTGGTAGCTTTAATCTATGATGTTAAAGCGACTGTCCATCCCTCTGCAGAAAAATTAGTATATTATGCAGCACCGTCCTAAACCTATAAATCGTTTAGCTTACATTTTTAAATCTGCTCCCAGCATGAGAATTCATACTCATAAGTTCGCGATCCACCGTCGCTTCCCGTCTCTGAACTCCCTCTCCACCGTGGCTGCTGTGTTCTTTTTCTGGTCCCAAGCAGCTGCAGTGGAGGCTGCTCCGGGAATGGCAGTCAGTGATTGGCCATGATGTCACTGTCATGGCCGATTACTGACTGCCTTACCCAGAAGTGGAGCGGGAAGTGCAAAGCTGCGGCGGTGAATTGCAGAGCTCTTGCTGGAAGCAGATTTAAAAAGTGTAAGTTAAACGATCTCTAGGTTTAGGGGGGTGCTGTGTAACATACTAATTTTTTTGCAGAGGGGTGGACATTCCCTTTAATATTACATCATGCCTAGGAACGAGATTTATTTCAGTGATAAGGTAAAGTGAATTTCTTTATACAATACACCTGTGGTTACTCTCCCTGAAGTTGTCCTTTGCTAGCTCCTATGTCTGTTCCTGGACACAATTAAACATATCAAAATACTTCCTGGAGTAATTCAACTACTACTTACTGTTTTGTAGGCAGCAGAATTACATTTGTTGCAGACTCACACACAACATGTTGTGGACTTAATCTGTCCTTTTTCAATAATGTAAAGGGCACCCACACTTCAATGAGCACCCCAACAAAGGCAGCAACTTAACTTTTTGTCATAGGCTCAATATACACGGCTAAAAGAAAAAAAAACCTCCGAAGCTTAAATCAGTTAGAAGATTCTCAAATTTTCTTTCAGATGCCATTTTTCACAGTTATTAACAAAATATAATGGGTTGGAATCTCTTGTGATATAATAGTGTTATCTTATGTAAGTATATAGTGCAAAGAATGTAAAATCTATGCCAAAGTGACCTGAATTTGTTATAGGGTGGCACAGCATTATTACATGCAGCATATTCACATTTCCTAATGTACTTTTGGAAGAATTAGGCTACAAGAATGAAAAGTAGATTGTATGTAATAACAAAGTTCAATGCACTCTAATGAATGCTGCTAGTCAATCAGCAGCATTCTCTGAAAGAAAGATATGGCGGAGCACACTAATCAGGTGAATCCAAGATTATTTATTATAACAACACATACAACATTTCGGGATGCCCTGTCCCTTATACCTGAGGAAGGGACAGGGCGTCCCTAAACGTCGTATGTGTTGTTATAATAAATAATCTTGGATTCTCCTGTTTAGTGTGCTCCGCCATATCTTTCTTGTGCTAGGAAAACAGTGACCACTGCACAGTATCTTAAGAATAATATAATAATATATAAATAGTATGTTCCAATGACAACAAAACAGCCAGTACAATTGTAATATTGTAATTACACACACATGGAAATCCTTTGTATTTTTATTTTTAGATCTTTAAAGAACAATTGTCTAGACATTGTACTGCATACATATATTAATAATCATTCACTGATATACTATTACACTCCTACACAACCAATAATTATGTGACAGAATCAGAGCACATTAAAGCATAAATATAGTCACACGGTCACATTGCAATGCACACACATTATATTTAATTACCCTAGGCTATTGCTGCAGAAAACCAGTGCCATATTGCAAACTAGTAGAGAAGTTTGAATAAGATTCTATAGGGTTCCAGATTTCTGGACAATAAATCACACAGGTAGCAATAAAAACCACACAGGGAGGTTCAATAAAAGTTCTTATTGTTTAAAATGGTGCTAATTTTGCCCCAACCAATCGGATCTTATTTAACATTTAAAAGTTTGATTTTAACCATCTGATTGGTTAGGGCAAAATTAGCACCATTTTAAACGATAAGTTTTATTGAATCTCCCTGACAGGGTTTTTCAAAAAAATGATCCCTAAGCAAGGCTTCTACTTGCATGTTCCATGAAGATCTATAGATTCAATGTTTGAAGAAATCACCAGTTCCTTCTGATGCTGATGTCACTCCTCTAATCTTTCTGACACTCAATCTAAGGTTGAGACAGTAGCGCTGCTAGGAGAAGTGGCACTGGGAGCATATTGCCTCCAGTGCCACTCCCATTACAATAGATGTAAATGGTGGCGAGCTTCTGCGATCAACATTACAGGGGTAAGGTCAGTTGTAAAATGTGCTTCCCGGTCAGGGAACATTGCAGGAAAGAACTGCTTTGGTGTAAAAAATTAAAACCGATTTGGCGTGCTCCACATCAAATGTTGAATTGGCTTTAATGTCTAAAGCTTGGAACACATTGTAATCATTTTTGAAAGATGTAAGATTGTCTTTTAAAGATGTGGCTACACACATCCATAAGGAGTTGGTCAAGGCCAACTCTCTATATTTCAGTACAGGGGGGCGACCGCGGCCGAGAGAAATTTTTGGATCTGTTCCGATTGTTTATCATTTACGTGTGTACCTAGCTTTAACTAGTGTATGCCCATCTTAAGCAGCATACCATTACATTTAGCTAACAATGGGAAATTTTCTGTTTGATTCTTTTGTCTGATGTTCCACTTTAAAAAGTGCAATTTGAGAATTGCATAATACCTGTATGTTGCATACTGTTAACAAAAAAATAATAATAATGATATTTGTTACAATATTTTGTTTTAAGAAATGGAAAGGGCAGCCTGCTGGGTTAATCTGAGGTTAGTCAGGAAAAACTAGTGGTTATTTTGATTATTGTTCTGAAATTAAATTTTAATACAGTAATTGGTTTAAGCACAAATAGTCAATTCTGTGTCAATTCTTTGATAAGGTTGGGATAATATCCCATTCTCATGTCTTTTTGTTTATTTTTAAGGAATTATCTTTGCAGATAGGGCTTTAAATAACAGACTGACTACAGCACAGATATCACTCAGCTCCCCATCTTTTCCAACACTATAATCAGTTTATTAATTCCTTTTATTACCATCCTCAGCCACTTTGTCATTCTAATTGTAGAGAATTTGAAAAATAAATGAAATAGCAATGTTATTATAAAAGCATTCATTATCCCTTTATATCTTTAGCAATATCACAAGCAATAGTATACTCAACACATTTATTGTATCCAAATATTTCATTTGTATTGTTTCTAAAGGACTATTTATAATTAAAGGCAAATTATTCTGTAAGATGGTTGAGCATGATTGCTTGTAGAATTCTATTTTCTTCACTGTACATATGAATGCTGGAAAGTCTACAGAATTCCCAGCAGGTGTGGGGGCAGACTATTTATCCTTCCTATCGGAAACAGCAATTGGCCACTGATAAGTAGAGTTCTACAATTAAAGGGGAACTGTGGGCTCCATTCAAGTGCTGTTAACAAGAGCACACTACTACCTTAAAAAAGACTCCAGGATTATGCTTCTACCTACAACCTATATAAATATACAAGCTTTTGCTTGGATTTCTTGTGTAATTAAATTAAATTAATTAAATTAATGATTGTTGATGGTGGCTACTGTGTAAAATGTAACCAAAACCCTCACCAGTGGTCAAAATATACCATGTATAACCCTGTGTATGTAATAGGCAGTATGTTCATTTTTGTAGTTTGTTTAGTGGAAGGCTATTAAGTAAGCTGCTAAATTTGATGTGAACCAGTTTACTTTTTTATTTGTGTTTTTAACAAAAAAGGGTCCTGGTGCTCCTTGGGTAAAGGTGAATAGGTGCTAGTGTTTTAGTGTTATATATTATTTACGCACAATACTGTTTTGATACCTTACCCTAGGAAGCTTTAATTACAACTCTTTGCCAAAATTTAATCAAAACCTTGCATTTAGAAGGTCCCTGACACCTTGTTGTTATATGCTGATTGGGATCCATTCCAGGGTATTTACTGCCAACAGATTCTTGTACATGCCATTTTGCATTGACAAAGCCAGTCAGATAACTATCAAAACGTCTTTAAGAATTCAGCTTTAGATCTGGTGGTTCTAAATGAATACCACAGATATACCATGACCTGGATGAATGAGAACCTTCACAGGCAAGTATTATTTTAATACATAGATGAAATAATCAGATCTTGTTTAGCCTTTCCCCAACAGTGCAAGACACTATAACATGCACACACGTAGGTTTCAATAACTGTGCTTTTATAAGCTGTTAGTGGTTAACAGCCAAGAGATAGCACCACAGATCAAATCTGGTGTGCAAAGGATTATCTATGTGTTTGGTCTCCCCAACACTTATACCGTATATGTTCAAAAGGATGTGTATTTTTTGTTAAAATTTATACAATGACAAAAGAAAATTGTTAAATCCAGTTTATAAAGGGTTAATCATTTGTAAAGAGTATCCAGACAACATTGAATCAGAAACAGAACACTGATTAAAAAACTTTTATCTGTATCTAACCTCTTATTGAATCTGGATTAATGCTATCTACTGGAGTGGTATCTTTCACTTTATTACTGTTATTGGGGTATCTGGTCCTGAGGAAGGGGACCGCTGAGCCCCCGAAACGTTGTATGCTTTAAAAATAAAGGACCGGACAATTTCATAGTGTGCTTCTCTCAATTTTGTCTATTAGAAGATTCGGACCCCTTGGGAAGGAGTAGAGAGGAATGCACCTATCAAACATAGGCCTTGCCACATGTGGTGTGCTTGAGTGGATATACTGCTGTAAGGTATCAAAACAGCATTGTACATGGAAGACAGTTATTGTTGAACCACCCCACCTCTATTCAGACTTGGTTTCTTTATAGAAACTATATGTTGGTAGCTGTTTTGTCTCCCCCACATACAAATCAGAGCACTCTTAACTGCACTGCACTACGTATATAATGTTGCTCTTCTTGTGTTTCAGTATTGGGTCTTTTGGATACACCAGATTCTGCCTAAGTGTGTTTTGGTCCACAGAATTTATGTGTTCTGGTGAAATTGAACCCAGGTGTAATCCACGTATCTGAACCAGTGGCTGGGTGCAATGCCCTTGAAAGTATTCACAATGGGTGAAACTGGAGATCCCATAGCACCTCCATGATTTTGCTTGTAGAACTTGTATTTGAAAAAGCCAGTCGGGTGACTAGCAAGCCGTCTCCACAAACTAAACTTCAAGTCTAGTTGATCTAACTGAATTCTACAGATATACCATGACCTGGATTAATGAGAACCTTTACAAGCATAAATCATATGACTTAAAGGGCATCTAAACTCAAAAATAGGTTATTTTAAATTGACCATAACTGGAAACTATAATTCTTCCCAACCACTACTGGATAATTTTTTTGTTGATCTGCCCCCTATTTCTTTAGATATCCAATCTAAAACTTCTTATATTTCAACTGTCAATCAAGATCCTTGCTTTCAAAAACTATTATTCTGTGAGTAGTTTTATTTTAGCTGAAATGCTGACAGTTGTAAAGGTTACAGTTGGAATGCTGTATGCTGTGTGCAGACAGTTGGTTTGTGGGAAAAAAGTCAGGTCGGATGGAAGAGGGAGTGAAGGATACTGCTCCTAAACAAAATATGTGCTGGATTAAAGACATGCATCAACACACTACTCACATGTATTCAATTATAGATTGAGATGAGACAAAGTTATTTTTTCAGTATAGTGTCCCTTTCATAACATTATTAGCCCATCATTAGAAAATTATATCTTTTCTAATCATTCGAAAATTATTGTCCCAAATAGAGATGGACTAGAACTCGAACCCGAGTTCGAGCCAAACTATTCGAGTTTGAATGGACTCAGACTTCTTGAACTATCCCGGACCCAGATTTTCGGTATTTTCCAGACTTTCGATAATTATCGAATGTTCAAACGTTCGAGGCATGCGAATATGCAAGTAAAATGTCTATTATACCAATACGTGAGTAAATATCGAATTCTCGAATCCGCGAGTAAAATGTCTATCATACCTTAACGCGAGTAAATATCGAATCCGCAAGTAAATTGTCCATTATACCTATATGCGAGTAAATATCGAATTCTCGAATCCGCGAGTCATTCCATGGGATAATTATCGAATGTTGAATGTTCGAATGCAAGAGCTCGAAAGTAGTGCACATGACTTTTTTTTCGAAAGTCATGGATATTCGAACGTGTTCCCTAGACCATTTCCCTGGTCCCACAGCCATTTATATTGAGTTACCATTGATATTTTAATTTTATTTCATTCAAACTTTTCAAACTATTTGACTCCCACTGACTTTAATGGTTCTGTTTTCGAACTTTCCATATAATTCGAAAGTTCAAAAACAGACCGAACCAAAAACCCTCCGTATGTAATAGGCAGTATGCTCGTTCTTGCAGCATTACTTACCTGCTGGAGACCTGGAGAGATAAGTACTAATGGAGACCTGGAGCATTGGATCATGAGGAAAGAAATGCTGGAGACTTGGAGCGGTGGTCGATAAGGTAAGTAATGCTGGAGACCTGGAGCGGCTGTTGGAGAGGTACGTACTACTGGAGACCTGGCGCATTATCTTGTCACTTCAGGTGCTGGCTTCATTACCTCTTCTATTCTGTGACTGTTTCCTCTGTATGCCTCGCTACTCTTGCCTGCACTCTTAACCTTCTGAGCCCTAGGACAGCTGTCTCCTACCTCAGTGTGTACCCAGACTCAGGAAAAGTGCTACCACCTTCAACACTTAGGCTTCATCTACCGTATCTAACATATATTAAGTACTCATAGCAGGCTCTCTGCCTTTGATAATGCCATTTTCACGGGCAAAATGTCTCTAAACCGGAAGTCCATGCTTGCGATCCATCAGTGTTTATTTTCCCCCATATTATTTTTTATGGCCATTTTAATAACTTAATTTGTGGCTCTTAGTAAACCTAGTAGGTGATAGACCCCTATGCTCTAGGTCTGTGGTGCCTAAATCTATGTGCTCTCTGATTTTAGGCTGATATCTTTGCTTAAAAACTGAAAATCGGAAACCAGGAATTATTATGCGCTCCACCAGAGGTTTGGTTTTGTTCTGGCCTGTATGAAGTAAAAATTTTTTTATCTACAATAATGTGTTGACTTTTTAAAAAACGTGGACAAACAGTACAGTAGAGCAAAATTAACACTGGGAATTTAAACAGTTAACATCTCCTTAGGGTACAATGTAAATTCGACTCCTAAATCTAATATGGTCACTCTAATGTAACAGATAATTAAAAAATTGTCATTAAAAACGCCGTGGGAAAGAAGGTTCTGTAAGTTTGAATTTAGTTTTTTTTAAAAGAAATATTGAGGCAGTTTGGTGCAGGCAGGGGTACCATAAGGAGCATGTAAGGTAAGGTTTATTTTAAACTACTAAGTTGGGCCAGTATGGTGTTAAATTGTGGATTTGGGGGTAGATATGCCCTTTAATATATTTGTATAAAGTGATCATATCCCCACACAGGCGTCAGTTCTCCAATGTAAACTGTTCTAACATGTCTAATCTGCCTGCATATTCAAACCATTCCATTCCATTATTTTAGTTGCCCTTCTCGGAACTCCAAGATGTCCCTTTTCCAAATGAGGCCTTATATAAGTCCTTACCAGTCTCTTATAAAGAGGGAGGAGAATATTCTTCTCCCATGAATCTCTTCCCCTCTTTATACAAGACAATCTGGCTCATTTACCCAGAGCCACTGGGAAATAATATGAAGTTAAAGTTGCGCTAACCGGTTCACTATTGGATAGTGCAACTTTAATGCCATATTAGCGCTGGATGCATGGTGCACGTGGCGCACGTGAATCAATATTGCGTATGTGCTACATTAAGCGCTGGATTTTAACTCCAGCTAGTAGCTGGCGTTAAAATCCTGCTGTGAGAAAATCCCTATTCGGGATTTTTGAATAACGTTCAATACATTTACCCAGAGTGATAGCAGTTTTGGGTAAATGAGCCTGAAAATCTTGCTAGCTCTAGCCGTGGCTGTCTGGCATTGTTTGCTAAAGCTAAGTCTGTTATCTACTAAAACCCCCAAAATCTTTTTCCATTAGAGGTTCACTTATTATTTACTTAATTACCATATATACTCGAATATAAGTCGAGATTTTCAGGCTTTAAAATTAGCCTGAAAACCCAACCTCGGCTTTTTCTCGGGTCAAGTCCTAATTTAGCTCCAAATGCTGCAATTGCGGATAGTAACCAGTAGGTGGCACTGTGTTAAAAAAAATCATTCACCTGCATAGAAAGTTACAGGAGCTGATCTGCCTTTACATTTATTCCTGCTTCCTGGAGTCAGGCTGCACTGTCACTGCTCATATGGAAGCATGTAAAGCTGTAAATGTGAAGCTGTAAATGTGATGGGTATTCTCAGTTCGGGGCAAAATGGCTGCTAGTTCAGTGCAAATGAAAGCTTGAAACTACAACTCTCAGGTGACACTTTTAACTATTGGGGTCAGGGGGCCCTTTACTATATGGAGGTCAGAGGGCCCTTTACTATATGGGGTTCAGGAGAATAGTACCACTTCACATGTTTAGAAACTAAAATTCCCAGCAACCAAAGCATGCTTGGAGTTGTAGTTTCCAAATATCTGGAGTACCAAGGAATTGGGGGTTACTGGTACTGGATTTGGCTATTACTGTATGGGATTATTGTATGGGAATTTTGCTGTCCATTTAAAGGGCAACTTAACCCACAAAACAATACAGAATCAAAGGCAGTAGTGGTGATAATTTCTACCCTTGGTCAATTAGTTTTTACTATTTGTTTTAGGTAAAAATGGGTACCTCGGCTTATACTCGGATTGACTTATACTCGAGTATATACAGTAAGTATTGAGTTATTTATGGTGTAGGTGGTAAAAGAATTGTTAAACACCAAATGCATCACCTTACATTTATCAACATTGAATCTCATCTGCCATTCTGCTGCCCATTTTGATAATCTATCTAGGTCTGCTTGCAGCAATTGCACATCATTTGAAGTTTCCAAAGCTCTGCATAGTTTAGTATAGAGTATTTGGCAAACTCTATAAATAAGTATACTACATCTACTGCTGTGCCTGAATCTAAATTCTTACTCGCTTCTTCATAAAAACCAAGTAAATTTGTCTGGCACAATCTATTTCTCATAAATCCATGCTGACTACTACTAATAACATCAGTTCTGGGGACAAAGTCCAAGATACAGTATGATCCCGTAACAAAGTTTTCAGCACCTTTCCTACCACTGATGTTAGACTTTGCGGTGTATTTATCTTAGTATCTATTCTCTCTAACCACTATGTTACCAAATTGGTATTTTTAACATTTAGTCTATTTTGTTGGATGCACGACTTTCTAAGAATTTTTTATGGAATACATTAAGCTTCTTTCATTTAGCTCTTTTTAAATGAATGCTGACATGAACCACCAGATGGTACTCCATCTGTTTTCCTAGGGCACCACTGTTTAAAAATTGAAATGTAATTTCCACTTCAGGCACAGTATAATATCCTAAACATATTTAGTACAAGAAAATGTGGCCTATTTTGTGTTGTAACCAATGGAACCTCCTATCCCTACTGGTTTATACTTATGAAATGTTAATGGATAATTATGTTGTTGAATTGTTTTACCTATTTATTTTGAATCATAGCATATCATATTAACCATTTTAGATTGCTTGAAGGGCATATCCACACACTCCACTTTTAAGACAACGTTCAGAGCCCACCCACCCACATCTGCCGCAAATTTTGCTTTACTTACCTTTATTGGGACCTCAAGCTTAGATTGAAAACTCACCCTTGCTATAAATACAGCATAAATAATCTGGCTAATAATTTTACTCTCCCTATCCCCTGAGGCTTAAAAATATACAGGGTTATTCATTAAAAGTTCTTGGGGCTAATTTAGCCGCTATAGCTCTGGGTAAATGCTTCTTCTGCAATTTAATATCGCGTTTGCAAATGTGGGTAAATCCGGTAAGGGATTTTAACGCCAGCTATTTGCCAACTAAAACTAGTGCAAACGCAATATTAAATCCCGAGCGTCGGAATGTGTGGGTGATTTACTGTAAATTATGCTTTAATAAAGGGCATGTGACATCTGATATCCATATAATGTAAAGTAGGGAGTACAGTACATCTTTTATAATGTACCACTTGCACCTGAATATTTCTGTGTCCCAAATGTTACAATGGTGCTCTCACAGTTACTTACATTTACTTTACAGGCTGCCCAATATCTGCTGGCTGCTGACTTCCTGCTGTAGAAGAGGAGGTGTTCACACAAGAGTTCAGTGCAGTGCCGGGTGGGGAGAGAAACGGTCAGTAGTGCTTTCTGAATGTTATAATCGGCAGGCTACTATGTAGTAGGGCGCCGATTATAAGAATATAATCGTACTGAGGGGTCCATTGCGACCCATTAAGGGGGTAGATTATAGGGATATATTTACAGGTTAGTGCCTTCCAAAATTGCTGGCAACAGCCAAATATGTTTTCAAAGGAACAAATGAGCTTTTAAACAATCATGCCTGGGGTAGTGTATTTCTAAATATTTGGCTCTATTCCAACATCAATAAAATACAGAATTTTTATCTACTGCATTTCCTATGTTTAATTTAAGTATGTTTTTGCAAAGTAAAAACAGGATAAAAATGTAATCACTGCATTGTACTTATTCTTCTGGCTCTACCACTAAACTAGACTTGCTTGCACCTACTATTTTATAAACACATATTGGCTCTTTTCGGTACAATCCACCGATATGTGGACATAACACTGCTTACAGTGGCTGCATGGTTATCTTTCACATTACCCACACAGCCATCGCTAGTTAAGACATGCATTGCACTGTTTGTATTTAAGGATATTCCTTTGCAGTCTTTCTCTGCACATCTGCAGTTTATTTACCTTTTCCATATAAAACTTATACCTTAATGCCTGCTTTGCCCATTAAAAGTCAAACTACAGTACTTTGAGCTTGGGTATCTGTTAAAGGGTGACTCCAACCCCTAAAAACCTTTATATAGTTTGAAGTATTAACCCTATATTCTTACCTTCACCCAGTGCTCCCATGCTGTAGAATTAGCACTTACACAACATCGATCCCCAGATGCTTACCTTGAGTTTACATTCACCCTAACCTTACTGTAGGCAATGCATTTTAAAGGAGAATGATTTTACTCATGCGCCCTTCCTTTTCGCCAAAAAGCTATTTGCAATTTTAACCCCACCTCCTAACCCCTACTATGTGCCACAGCTGTGCTAAGACCAGGTTCACTCAATACTCCTTGCATCTCTGCACCATGTTGTTTGGATAGGTGTACTATTTAAAGGAGAATGTAGGGTTTGTTTATGTCATAGCCTCCAACATTTACCTTTATATAGATATACTGTTGGAATATGTATTGCATAGAGGTGTGCTGAGACCAGGTTCCGTTCATCATCATCTCCCTCTTCCAACACTTCAACATTTTACTTTAAAAGGGTATAGTATTGAGAAACAGGGTTAACAGGAGGTTGTTGAAGATTAGCTTTAGCTAATCATATTCACTGTTACTGTATCTGTATTGAGTGGCTGGGAGACACCATGTACCATGTGTAGAAGAGGGTCCGGGACCTCCAGCAAGAGGTAAGAAAGCAGTGACATCACAGATTTCCAGGTACCTGAAATATTGTACAAATGATTTCTACACTAAGGGCTGTAGAAATCATTTCTCAATACTATACCTTTTTAAAGGAAAATGTTGAAGTGTTGGAAGAGGGAGATGATGATGAAGGGAACCTGGTCTCAGCACAACTCTATGCAATACATATTACAACAGTATATCTATATAAAGTATTTATAAGACTTATCGCATTTACCTCCTGTTCTTCAGTTAAACTAGAAAAAAGAAAGTTATAATCCTGGTGGAGACACCCTTTAATATCTAACACCAGAGCAGTGCTTACCTGCAATGTTTCCCCATCGCAGGTACAGTAACGTTCTCTGTCCGGTTAACAATTTATGGTTGACGTAAATTTATTGGCCAGGCAGTTGTCCAGAATGTTTTGGGAACATCTGCAGCCAAGTGCTAGTGTATGGGCTCTATTAGTGCGAGCAATAATATCTGAATGAAACATCTGTGTGTGATAATGTAATTTCCTTGTTTTGACAGTAACAATATTAATTGCACAAGGGATCCATAACTGAACGCTGTTTGTGGTTGTTTTTCTGTTTGTGGGATTGACAATTAAAGGAAACCTATTGACTATAGGCTGCAGTTTCTGTGAACATACTGTGCATGAGAGATTGTTTTCCATACTCTTCTGTACTTCCCCACTGTGATAGGTGGCACAAACCCCCACAGACTTAGGAAATTTAACATTATTTTGCCTTAATTTGCCTTTTTCTTTGTTACCAATACACAATACTTGTATCAATGAATTTTCCAGCATATCAGGCTGTGCCCAAAGCATTTCAAATGGCTTGTTTTAATTTGCTATAATTAACAAAATGTAATCAGCAATAATAAACACTCAAAAAAATTGTTTTTTTTATTTTGGTTTGTACCAGTCCCTGCTTTAGCTTTGGCTTGTGTAAAACGGCAAAATAATTTGCAACACCATTTCCAACACATAATTGTCAATAAAAAAGCAAATCATTGTAAAAAAAACATGGTAAATTAGGCAGCAGCTTTCCTTTATGATGAGTTGTTTACATTCATGTAACCAATTAAATCTGAAATACAATCCTAATTACATTACGGTAGCTTTGTTCTCATCGGTTCTATGCCAGTCTACAGATCGTTCTGTGATTTATACTGTACCTCTACTCCAAACCTTCCTATTTGAATTCTCAGTACAGAAGACTCTCAGCTTCCTTTTTCCCAGTACTGGAAGTACTGTCCCCGCCACCCCCACCACCATGGGGGGGCCCGGGAGGTAAGAGGGCCCTTTCCAAAGGTCCACGGAGAGGCCCATCTGATGAAGTGGGTGTTCCCATGAAACGCGTTAGGCTGTTCTTTGGTTAGCCCTAGTATCCTGTTGGACTTCTGATTTTAATGTATTTGAAATAAAAATATAGGCTTTTATTCCCTCCTGAGTTGCGTGTCCTGCTTACAAGTGGAAGTTGCTGTGAGTTCATCTTGTTCTGGTTGTGGCTGTGTTCTGGTTTTAAAGGGCATGTCCACCCCCCCCAAACTAAAATTTGCCCCAGTGTCTAGTGTTAAATACTTACCTTGCTTCTTTGCTCCATATGGTGATCCTGCAGTGCCTTGTGAAAGTCCAGTAAAATGAAGACTAGAGATGGCCAGACTTCATAAAGTTCGGTCAGTTTTCAAATTTGTACTTCAGTAAAAGTTCGAATTCGGACCCATTAAAATCAATGGTCAGTGATAGTTCGAAAAGTCCAGGTGATTTACAGCTTGTGTAAACTAACAATGGTAACTTATTGTTAATGGCTGTGAGACCTGGGAAATGGTCTGGGGAACATGTCACTATCGCCAAAACTTGTTAAAACACTTCTTAAACACAAGCGGGCAATTAACGGGTTTTGCGCAAGCTACATTCGAGGGTTGCTAAATGATGGTGGGTAAGTAAAGTTCTGGTCTGATTTTATAGACATGAATAGGCTTAAGGGGTGGTCCCTACAGCGTGGGCAATTTTAGATTTGGAGGGTGGACATGTCCTTTAATGTATCCAAAATAAAGTTTTGAAGGGTTTACTCATACCGCAGTTTCCGGTTGCCTGCCTCTCCTGGTATATGGGAGGTCAGTGATTTATTTGCTGCCCTGTCCTCCTCGTTCTGGTTCCAAACCATCCTAAAAGACAGTATACATATTTTCCTAAAGCATCAAGGAGAACAGGATTTTAATTCTTTTTAAAGGGCATGTCCACCCCCAAAACTAAAATTTAACCCCTTACTGGCCACATCAAGTAGTTTAAAACAATCCTTACCTTACATTCCTGCTCAAAATTGTTCCCCTGCTGTGCCCCTCCAAAGTCCAGGAAACTGCTGTGTAGGAGCAGTGTGTGACTCATGCTGTGCCTGAGACTTCCTCAACCTCATCAAGGTTAAGGCATGCTCAGTGCAGCCCTCCCTGCCTCTCAGCCAATCACGGACGCGGCTGCCGGTCCAGCCCCCTGCTTTCAATTCCATGCAAGCAGAGGGCCTGAACACTGCAGCAGGGGAGAGAGGGCAGGTAAGTAAGAATCGGGGGACTTTCTAACAATTATATTAATGCGGTTGGGGCTGGGGGAGCATGCCCTACCACATATCAAAAGTTAAATTTTGGGGTGGACATGCCCTTTAACTTCCCTTTTCCAGCTGGCATGTGATTCTCATGCGCTAACGGATCCCAAAATGCAATCTTAAGTGTGTGAGAAACGCGACAGTGTTGCCTAGCCCTCAAAGTCATTCTAGCCAATGAGTTTTGGAAAAGTCACCCATGCAGCCACTGCAAACAATTTTGCATATCCTTATGTAAACAAAGGGTTAAATTTACATGGGGGTAAGACCAAAAAAATGTCTTTTTCAATGTCTGAAAATTATGTACCTCCTACCCCCCTAAAACATTTGCAGGAGATTTGACTGAATTATTGCAGAAGTCGCCCACCCACCAGATTTTAACCAACCTACGTGCGGTATAAAGTCTAGGTTCCATTTACAATAACGAGAGAGAGACAAGAGTGTTGGGTGAAATTAACGGCCACAGCATTTATTGGTAATGACGTAAGATGTTTTGTCGATGATCCTCGCAAATTACCATAACCTTGGTTGCCATAGAAACCCCACAACCATATATATAGGCATTTCCAAAAACGTCTGCCGATGAAGCTTACCTGCCCGAATTCCCGCAATGCAAAAATCCCTGTGCGAGATTTTGTACATCGCAGGATCTCTGACAGGTAACTGCACCGGCTTACGCCTCCTATTCAATGGCGTAAAGTTTCACACTACACAATAGCGCAAAACTTTACTAAGGGGGTTTCGTATCGCCTATGCCTCTCTATTTCTGAACATTCTCGTAAATAGCACAGACAACGCAGACTCAGAGTAAAACTCCTAACCCGATATTACATCAGCATGGGTTTTACACTGACTTGGGCATTTTGCGGCCAATATTGCATCGCCACCTATTTGTCTGTCCACAGAAGCAGTTGATTTACCAATTTCAGCTGATTAGCCCACTAATTAGTGTGTCTACCAAACATATGGTTCCACTATAAAGAAGCCTTGCAGTATATAAATACATTCTTCTCAATGAGCAAATTTACACAGAGCTCTGGATTTGCTATTAAAAATCTTTTCATAACCAGAATTTACTGTTTTTAATGCAGTTTAGGGACACTTCCAATAAATTTTGCTAAATTTCGCCTGTAATAGCAGATAACTAATAATGGAAGCTAAAAAAAAATCAATGAACAGACTTCTCTCTGTTAAGTGCCTGGGAGATTTTAAGGTGTAAAAGCTGAGTAAATACTGTCTGAAGCTCATTATTAAGCAAATAAGCAACCAGAGATATTTCTTCTTTACATTAACCAAAAAAGAATATTACTTTGTGGTGAAATAACAATTTTCAGCTAATGATGATAAATTATCTATGATTATTAGCTAAAACATTCTGCTAAATAGAATCAGAATACATTGTATTACATATTTTCAATAATTTTTACAAAATTTTTTTTTTCTTTAAAAAAATTACCCTGTTAGGCTGGATACACACCATACAATTTTTCCGACCGACCGATCAATATTACCATGTGGGAACCAGTTGTGGCAAACTGCTGGCTACTTTTAGCACAACTGACAGCAAAAGTGGTTTTCCCAGCCGACCGATGACTAATGGGAGAACGGTTGGTCGGGACAAATCTCGTTCTGGGTGTACCCAGCCTTAAAGGGGTAATACGGTATTTTAGGCATTTGGACATAAAAACTAATATAGAGTTGACAGATTATACATGTAAAACTAGGCATCTTGAAAAAAAACCCAGCCCTTTAATAAGAAATGGCAAAATTTGTTTTCAGGCATGCATTCAAATAAATAATATTCGACAATATGTATTTTTATGTATTTATGGTAAAGTGATGAGCTGCATATTTCTTTTTTTTTTTTGCTTTCTCTGAAAAATTACTATATAAATGAGTACACACAATAAAAACCTGTTGCTAAAAACAAATACTTCTTTACATTTTTTATTTTATTACCATTGTAACATGCTAAGCGGAGCGGTAATGATTTCATGTGCAAATTGCTGAATTATTAGAAGTGACTAGATGCATAATTGCACTGCATATGCCTTGAATTTGTCAGGAGATGAAAAGGACAAGAGAATGCTTTGTTTTCCCCCTTATGTTCACTTCAATGAATTTCCTGGAAATGATGCCATAGTTTTGCCACATAGATATCAACTTCACAAACCGATTGGTACACTGCCGGCCTTCAGCACCTGTTCATTGGCTGTTGTTAATATTTCACTGGCAACAGGATATATCAGTTTGGGGAAATAATTATTATTCTCAGATATGGTTATTAGGGATGCTCTTAAAACAAACATAGTAAGAACTATTATTTTATATAAAATTATATGAATGCAAAACAACAGCAGAAAATAATAATAATAATGTTTATTTATTTGCTACTAAAACGTCTAGTCATATTTCTAAAGGTGGGTACACACAGTAAAAAAAAAGATTATAAAAAGATGAGGGTACATGCAGTCCCGAACGTTCTCCCTATATACAGTATAGGGAGAACATTTGGGACTTACATGTATCCCATGACCAACATCCTATACTTTAGTACAGGGGGCCGACCATGTGAAAGGGAAATTTTCAGAACATAATAAGCAATCCCGATGCTGACATTGAACGTTCGCTATTGTGATATTTCCAAAATGTTTTCAAAATTGGGCAGGCTGCAAAAAATCAATGTTAAACCCATGCTAACCCAATAATACATAGCGATAGCGTGAGTTTATCACTAATATTTCCGATTTGCAGTCATTATAACACCATTACTTCCCAAAATGAATAATTAAAATGTTATTGCGGCTTACAAATCACCAATGGCTGCAGTGGGGGACTAGGCCTGAAGGTTCAATGAAGGCTGCTGGCTCAAGTTATGGTTAGTTTGTACCAGTGTCTATGACACAAGGAAGATACTAATGAAGATCAAATCCCACTTGGCCAAGCTCAATAAAACTTCCTCTACGGGTTGATGACCTTGCAATATACATAAATCATTTTTAGGATTTTTTTTTACCCACTAATAGTTCTAACATGTTCTACTTTTTTTTTTTTTAAATAAAATATTCTAAAAACACCTGATTTATTATCATGAAAGACATGGTCATTTCAAATTTGCATTGTTGTTTGGGCAATCGTTAATGTGCTGCTTGAAGATGTATTAAATATGCAAAAAAACAACATCAACATAAAAACATATATCAATTTTATGGACAAAGTATTTAATACAGTGACTACCAGGGATATTTACCCAGAGGCGCAAGCGCTCTGGGCAAATCTCTCGTAGCAACTTTAAGAGCTGAAAATCTCAGTTAGCGCAACTTTAAGAGCTGAAAAGAGCTCTTAAAGTTTGGTAAATTAAGTCATACATGTTTTTTTGCACTACTGCATGTCTGGTGAATACAAAACTTTCTGGTGCTAAAGTATTCCTAATTTAATTAAACTTTTGTTACGATGCTGCTGCCAAATATAAAGGGTCATTCAAGTTTATTGCACACTATTATATATATAAATATAAATAACATTTAATATTAATATTAAAAACCAAATCTTTTTTTAGTTATAGGGCCTAGTTGACACTAAATTGATATAGATACTTAATTTCCTGAAAGTCTTTCTTAGAGATATGGTAATCAGGAGATACCAGTAATTTGAATGCACCTCAGTGTAAGCTAGAAAGCTACTTAAAGGGCATGTCCACCCCCAAAACTAGAATTTAACCCACTACTGGCCCCACTGTTTAGTGTCAATATAGGAATCTGCCTCCTGTCTCTCCTCCGGGAGAAAAATTACATGCGCACTATAGCCCTCCTCCCTCCCTCTCCATCTGTCTCCTTCCCGTTTCTCTCTTCCTCCCCCTAATATAAATCCACTTTCCTGTAGTATAGGGCTCCCTCCTCCAACCCCAACTGCCATAGTTATTTGAAGCAAAACTCCCCCGATCATTACTTACATTGCCTCTTTCCCACGACGGAGGGAGCCCTATACTACAGAAAAAGTTGTAAGGGACATGCCCTTTAATTAATGGGCTGATGTTGGATCACATCTAAGTTTCACATTGTATAAAATTGTAGTACACAATCAGGTTTATTCAATCAAAGATGAATATTTTTTATTTTATTTAATCATCAGATGTTAGTTTTCAAATGTTAAATAACATGTGATTGATTGATGCAAAATTAGCACCATTTTTAATGATAAGAACTTTTATTGAATAACCCTGAATAGGAATTAAATGCAT
Source organism: Hymenochirus boettgeri (assembly GCA_019447015.1). Lineage (NCBI taxonomy): Eukaryota > Metazoa > Chordata > Amphibia > Anura > Pipidae > Hymenochirus > Hymenochirus boettgeri. The sequence continues at coordinate 159,273,474 of CM033473.1, read as the reverse complement.
GCAGGTAGGCAATGCAATGCATGATGTAGGAAATGTGATTATCTTTCTTCTCCAGTCATTCCTCATTTATCTTAACCTTTCCTTTTTTTAACCAGTATATTGCTTCTGGTTTCCCTTTCCTTCTATTCCTCAGGTCCATTATTATTTGTAAAAGAGAGAGTTAACCTTTTTCTAAAAAAATACATTAAGCAAATAGAGTTTGTATAAAAAGGGGACATATAAAAAGGGATGTGTAACCAATTTCAATTATATAAGAATATAGCCATACTGTAATTCTTGTAATTTTAAATATTTTCCTTGTGCCTTAATTTCACTAAGGGGCTCTGCCAAATTCTCATTCAACGCAGCTCAGCGTATTACTGCATGGAACTGAAATGACCCAGACTTACTCTGCCAGAGTCCAAACAATCTAATAAAATGTATGTTGATGGAAACGAACACTCTACAGTTAATATTTGTTTCTTTTAAATGCAGCAGATGTTTTAAGGTTTTGTTGTTTTTTTTTGCAATGTACTGATAGCAATTCAAATGTATAATTGTAATTATAACTGATAATAAATGTCCTTTGGACTATTACTTGCCACATGAAAACTATTTACGTGGGTGAAGCTGCAATGAAAAGGTTCCTGTTTAAATCATAATTCTATAGGTACCTTGTGTCATCCCCATCCTACATACACTGCATGAACTGTAATAAAAGAACAGTGCTGGAGGTCAACTTTCAACTGACAATCAGTGGGTGCAGTATTTTCTACTGCACAAACACATTTAATATTGTATAAAGAACTGTTATAACAAGTACTAAGGTTTTTTTAAGCCATATACAGTAGACAAACGAGCCAGTGCATTGCACTTTGTCATAAGGTCTTATGTCTAAATTGTATATAATTGAAAAGAATCACTTCTAGAACTTGTTGTTTTGATTGCAGTGTATATACCGGTGATGGCCAACCTTTTAGAAACTGAGTTCCCAAACTGCAGCATAAAACGGACTTACCGTATTTATTGCATAGTGCCAACATAATAATTTAGCCTGAATACTGAGATACTCAGATATGCAAACAGACACAGACAGATCCAGTAGATAGAATTGATGATAGATTACCTATTAACCTCTACATTACCTCTACAGGATTTTGAGGTCCAAAACAGTGACCATTAACCCCTACATTATCAGACAAGAGTTTAAGATCCAAAACAGTGATTAAAGCTCTGGATTGCAGAAAAGGGAGCAGACCGGGCCTTGTCTCTCTGGCTTTCTGGTAACAAACTCTGGTGAACTCTGCTATGCATGAGTGCCCACACAGGGGCATACCTGAAGGGGCCCGTGAGTTTGGGGGCCGGGCCCCTGACTCTCTCCTCTGCAGACTTCCAAGATCCCTGCAGTATCGAGCCTTTTTAAAGAGCTAAACGCGCGTATGAAGAAAACATGCACGCGATCAGCTCTTTAAAACCGGACCCGAACTTCCAGAACTGAACCGTATGTTCGGGTCCCTTTTTAAAGAGCTGATCGCGTGCATGTTTTCTTCTTTCACTATAATGCATTAGGGCTGTATTATTATTGTCTGTGGCAAGCAGTACAGAATTGCACAATCACACATTTATATTTACAAAGGAAAAATGCAATGTTAGCTAAGCTATTATTCTTTTCTGCTCTTTATAGTTGAGATTTTTCCCACCGAAAAAAAGAAATCTGTTGTAACTAATTCGGCCGGATGGCCGGGGTTCTTTCAGGTACACTTTCAGGAGGAGACATGAGGCTGATGGGAATTGAATGCTGGATGTGCTGCTGGGAACTGGCAAGTGACTCCACTGCCACTGGGAATGTAAAGGTCTCTGCTGGAACTAGCAAGGTAAGTGTCTCTGCTGGAACTGGCAAGATAAGTGTCTCTGCTGGAACTGGCAAGGTAAGTGTCTCTGCTGGAAATGGCAAGATAAGTGTCTCTGCTGGAACTGGCAAGGTAAGTGTCTCTGTTTAATAAGAAATGGCAAAATTTGTTTTCAGGCATGCATTCAAATAATGTACCAGTCAAAAGAGTTTAAAAGTGCACACCGATGTTCCGATTCAGAAATCCATAACTCCAGTAATAAAAGATACATTGTTTAAAGGGAATTGTGGTCTCCAAACTCCAAAGTTGAGTTTAAATGGCCAGTTTCCTACCTTTAAAACGAGCCATCAACCACCTCTCTACGCGCTCCACAGCCCAAGATATAAAGAAATTACTGACTGTGACAAACAGGAGTGCAATGTAAAACCCCATAGACAATGTCTGGAATTGCACTCCTAATTTTCAATTATTTCACCTTATTGGCATGGTTCAGCAGTATGGCAGCTCCCACATTGTTTCCCTGTCATGGGTAATCACGGTTAAATTCATGTTCAGTTGAAAGCTCTGCTTTCTTTCCCAAAGCCATTCCCATTTGGTGTTAACTTAGCTGACCAAGCAAGAGGTCTGACTTCAAAGGGGCAAGGTGTGAAGTCCCTGTAATATGCATACACTCCTACAAGCTAGTAGGCACCAGCACAGCAGGGAATCTTCTAGTTGAGATTTGAGCAGAAACCAACTGGCAGATCAAAGGTAATTCATATTCCTTAATAATTCATGATGTAGAATTATTTTATGTTTTCATAAATACCCTCAGTTTATCCAGGAATTAATTCTGCATTTATAGTTACCAGACATAATATGATAGCCCGAACCAGTCTTGGGATATTTTTCTTCTTAGGCCTGCGATCCCCAAGATATGTCATATTTGGTCTCATTCTGTTGGGTAAAATTAGTTACGGACAATCATGCTATTATTTTGAATGTGACATGTATTATGACTAGAGGGGAATTGGAGATTTAAAATTCCCTCCAAAAATAGGAACCAACCTTCGGGGGCAGAACCAAGTCCAGCCTCTCTGCAGACCAGACCGCTCCCATTTTCAGGAAAAGGGATAAAATTGGGAGCCGGGTCTCAGCTCAGGAGTTCGTCATATCGGCTTACAGCAGGAAATATTATTTGGACTTTTCCTATATCTGGATGAACAAGTTCTGGACTCAGCTCATTGACATTTCAGACGCCAAGTATTCATTCTTTTATCCGTTTCTTACCCTCACCTGTGTGTTACTGTTTTTATGTTCAGTGAATTACTTTAGTTTTTCTTTATATTTTTTATGCGCTATTTTTGTCAACTTTTAATAAATGATATAAAATCATTTATAGGCTATTGTCCTATTCTGAGTATATCCCAAAACGAACCTGTGTCTTCGAAGTACGCTACTATAGAGAAGTATTGTTTAGGTATATAGATATACTGCATAACTGTGTATAGAAAATTAGGGGTGAATAACCAATTTTCTTACAGGTTGTTAGAAGTAGGGGTGTGGATAACCCCATAGATATATGTAACAGGTCATTCCGCTGTTTTCTTGGAATGTGGTGGCAGCGAGTATATTGATATTTGGTAATATTAATTGTGTAGTATATCGTATGTTCATTAACCCCACCGGGTCCGATCTGTTCCATCCGCGTGTCAGTTGCTTGGAGTGTGTTTTCTGGTAGCTGATAGGTGGATGGGTGTCGCAGCCCGGAGGGTTCGTGACACTGACCATAAAGTTAATGGGTGGGAGGCTGACATGTGACATTCCTCCTCCTGCTCCTCCACCTCGCAGTGAAGTGAAGTAAAGATCCTCTCAGTGAAGTTAAGGGAATCTCTTTAGCTCTACTCTTTCACTATGTGAAAACAGCCTTATCAGGCAGAGTTGGGCGGGCCATGAGTGAGAGGGTCCAAGAGTGGGAGGGACAAGGGGGGCTTGCAAGAGGAGGGGAGTGCAAGGGGAGGAGGAGACACAGGGCGGATTGACTGTCATCCATTGACATGGTTTCAGAGCAGGAAGCAGGAAGTGCAGGGGACCTGGTGATGCAGCTGCCATATCACACACAAAAATGTAAATATCTTCAAAACTATGCAAAATAAACAATGACAATAATTTGCAAACATTCTCAGGAGAGCAATTCCTATCAATTAACCTAAAGTCATTTTTGGACCACAGCTCCCCTTTAACTAGAACAAATTCTGCTTACAGCATTGACACTGAATTAATACTACCTATACATTTGTAATTAAACTGATATAGGCTAGATAATATTAAATAATCATATGTATATTGTCCCAGGACGCCCTGTGTGAAGTCGTGGGAAATAAGGTAAACCAGGCCACATACCAAGGCTTGGTTTCTTTATTTTAGCATAAATGGCCTCCTTGACACCTCTCTTGAACCAGTCACGTTCCTTTGCCAATATGTTAACATTACAATCTTCAAAGGTATGTCCTTTATCCTTAAGATGCAGGTACACGGCTGAGTCCTGACCCGAGGAATTGGCTCTTCTGTGCTGGGCCATACATTGATGCAGTTGCTGTTTGGTCTCCCCTACATACAAATCAGAGCATTCTTCACTGCACTGCACTGTGTATATGATGTCACTTTTCTTGTGTTTCGGTATTGGGTCTTTCGGATGTACCAATTGCTGCCTCAGTGTGTTGTTCGGTTTAAAGCAGACAGGGATACGGTGTTTTTGAAAATTCTTCTTCATTTCTCGGAGACCCCTGCTACATATGGGATGACCATGTTCATTCTCTAAACTTCAAGTATAGTTGATCTAATTGAATATAACAGATATACCATGACCTGGATGAATGAGAACCTTCACAAGCATATTTCAAGCCTAAATAGAGGTGTGGGGGGGGTAGTTGACACCAACTGTCTTCCATGTACAATGCTGTTTTGACACCTTACTCTGGGTGTTCCTATAACACCTCTTAGCCACTATGCAATCACACCCTTAACACCTGGCTGTAATATGCTAATTGGGATTTTCCAGGGTACATAATTGCCACAGATTCTTGTACAAGTCATTCTGAATTGAGAAAGCCAGGTGGATGACTAGCGAAATGTCTTCAAGAACTAAACTTCAAGTCCAGTTGATCTAATTGAATACAACAGATATACCATGACCTGGATGAATGAGAACCTTAACAAGCATAGGTCTGTCAATGGTTTCGCCATAGCACTGAAATTAGAAAAAATTTACGATAGTATCCTGCAGTCACAAGAAAGGCTAACATATGCTTTTTAGTTTGAGGAATGGGCCACAAATTTATGGCCTCAACTTTGGCTGGTTCTGGGCGTATTTTCCCTCCCCCTATACGGTGTCCTAAGTACTGCACCTCTGCCATACCTATCTGACACTTATCAGGCCTAACAGTTAAACCTGCCTTCTGTATTCCATCTAGAACTATCCCTAAGTGTTCCTCCCACGTGTTACTGTAGATTGCAATGTCATCTAAATATGCACATGCAAATCCTTGGCATCCCTCTAACAACTTGTCTACTAATCGTTAAAAGGTTGCTGGAGCATTCTTCATCCCTAACGGCATGACGAGAAACTCGTACAAACCAAATGGGATGATGAAGACTGACCATTCCCTAGCCTTGTCTGTCAAGGGGATCTGCTAGTGTCCTTTACTAAGGTCCAAAGTAGTCACATAATTAGCCCCAGCTATTTGGTCGAGCAGGTCATCTATGCGGGGCATGGGGTAGGAATCACTAACTGTTTTGTCATTTAAGCATCTATAGCCAACACAGAAGTGGACCGACTCATCCTTTTTTTGGAACAAGTACAACAGGAGAGGCCCAGGGACTTTGGGAATATTGGATTACCCCAAGCCCTTTCATGTCCTCTATCTCTTGCCTGATTGCTTGCTTCTGGGACTCGGTAGGGGGTGCTGTCCCGTAGTATCTACATGATGAGTTGCCAGAGCTGTCTTGCCTGGTCTAGAAGAAAATAGAGGTCTGTGACTATTTAAAATTTGCTTAAGCCCTGCTGTCTGTGGCTCGGTTAAGTGGTTGCCTAGTGGTACCTGTTTCATGGAACCATTTTCCTTTGTCCCTGACAAGAGATCTGGTATTACCTCAGCTCCCTTGTCTCCTGTGGCTGGATGGCATACGGCCATCACCAAAATTCCCCTCTGTTGGTATGCCTTTAACATATTAACATGGACGGTTTTCTGCCTGAGTCCCTTCTCATCTAGGGCCACTATGTAGTTAGCTTCATTTAGTCTCTGAATAATTCGTTAAGGTCCTTCCCAAGCAGCCTGTAACTTATTCTGCTGTGTCGGTACTAGTATAAGTACTTGCTGCTCAGGAAGGATTTCATGGGCCCTAGCTTTTCTGTCATACCAAACCTTCTGGCAGGACTGTGCCGCATGAAGGTTGGAGTGAGCAAGGCCATTAAAAAATCTCAACTTTTCCGTAAATTCAAAGACATAGGGCACTACAAGGACTCCAGCATTGGTTGCCTTCCCTTCCCAGTGCTCCCTTAGTAATTCTAGATTGCTTCTAACCTTCCACCCATACAACAATTCAAATGGGGAAAACCCAGTTGACTCCTGTGGCACTTCTCTATATGCAAAGAGTAAATGTGGAACATAACGCCCCCAATCTGGTTCAGTGTCTGTGAATGCCTTTAGTATGCCTTTCAGGGTTCCATTAAAGTGTTCACAGAGACCATTGGTCTGGGGGTGGTAGAGGGTAGATTTTATTGCCCTAACCCCACTACTTTGCCAGAGGCACTGAATAAGATCTGACATGAACTGGGTTCCCTGGTCAGACAGGATTTCACTTGGAAACCCTACCCTAGTGAAGATGTTCACTAGGGCATCAGCAACTTTCTTGGCTGGGATACCGGATGTTATAATCCACCACAGTCAAAATGTATCGCTTCCCAGACCGGCTAAGTTTAGGCAGTGGCCCAATAATATCAATGGCAACACGCTGAAAAGGTTCCTTAATGATGGGCATAGGTTGGAGTGGGGCACAAGACCAACCACCTGATTTCCCAATGCGCTGGCATACATCACAGGTTTGGCAAAATTTTGCTACATCCCGTGAGATACCTGGCCAGTAAAAGGTTTGCGTAAGTCGGCTCTCTGTCTTCCGCCTCCCCAAGTGCCCATGCAGGACCTCTGTCTTCAGTGGACATGGTATGCTTGATACATGATTGGGACTACTGATTTGATCCTTGCCTTATCCCCACCGATTGCAACCAATGTCACAGGATGCCCTGTGTGAGGTTGTGGGAAATAACGCACCAGTATCAAGCACAACCATATCATACCAAACAAGCACTGTCCTTGGGATGCAGTTCCTGGGATCTCTGGGCTCCACTGCCTTGGCTCCGAACTGCTGGGCTGCTGCTGGGTTTTCCTGGTCTGATTTTGCCTTCCTGGCTCCTGGGTCCCTTGCTCGCAAGCTAAGGGGCAGGATAGTGGTGTACCGCTCTGAGCTGCTAGGCACTGCCTAAGCATGTGTCCTAGCTCTGTTCTGATTTAGTGGGCTAAGGATGCTCTTTTTATTCCCAAATTCACTTTGAAATGTAAATGAGCAACCTTCAACCAGCAGCCAATCATCAGGCTTGTTGAGCAGCAAACCAATCAGCAATTACTTATCTCAATCCAGCTACCCAGACTTTGTGTCTCCAGGCTAATTAATTTACAACAGGCAATCCCGGGAGTTTTACCAATTAAGCCATCTTGATGACAAAGGACTAACTTTGTATTCCCAACAGTGTGCTTGATACAGTTTACATATATTGCTTACATGGGGTATAACACTGGGAGAGGTGGTGCCTAGATAAAACAATGTTGTATTATTTATTAAGGACTGAGCACCACTCTCTCCCTTACATAGCATGCATATATAAATGTAATAAATTTGTGGTCCGTCACAAATATATAAAATTCTATAAAGAGAAACTTTGTACACTTCTATATACAGCGATTAACTGTTCAATGAATAAGCAATGCACTATCAATTATAAATGGTCAACTATATGTCAATTGGATCAAAATATGGAAGTACTTACCTACAATTAGTGTTTTTTGAATTATTTTTAAATTATTTTTTAGTAAACAACATGTTTAGAGGTATAATGAGTCAATCTATGTAACACATGATGTCATGTCTTGATTTAAGGCCATTTGGCAATTGGGTTTCCAATATAAAAATCCATTTTACTTCAGCCTTTCGTAAAACGGATAGTCTATCCTTATTTCTCTTATCTGGAAAAATGCGCTGTTCCCCTGTACTTTTAGACATTCTGCATTGGAATGACTGCAATCCTTAAAGTGTCTACCTACTGGACTATTGTCATTCATGTTCTCAATGTCCGTAATGTGTTCCCTGATCCTTGACTTCAGGGAACGTGATGTGCAACCCACATATTGAATTTGACAAACAGTGCATGTCAATAAATACACCACGTAATCCGAATTACAATTAATAAATTGTTTTATCTCATACATTTTGCCTGTTACTGTGCTTTTAAACTCTCCAGATTTATACATATGTCTGCAGGTTTTACACCTTGTTGCACCACAAGAATACCTCTGCAAGATAACCAAGTTTGTGAGTGTGCTGGTTTACCATCAAACATACTAGGAGATAAAATATCTCCTAAGGATCTTGCTCTTTTAGGGACATACTTGCATCCTGATTTTAATACTTTTTTAGTGCTGGGTCTTGTTCTAAAATGGGTAAAAACTTGTTCACTATATTCACTACCTGTTTGTACTGTGGACTGTATCTTGTGGTGAAGAAAATTCTATCTGAGGAAGACATGTCATTTTTATTTTTGTTGTTTTTGTTCTTTCAATTACCACGCACAAGATCTTTCCGGTTTACTTGTTGAACCCAATGAATGGCCTCATTAAGGGTTTTTTCACAATAACCTTTCTCTCTGAACCTCGCTGTCATATGGTCACTAGCTTCCTAGAAAGAGGAGTCAGTTGAGCAATTTCTTCGTAATCTTAAATACTGACCATAGGGAAGTGCCTTAATACAATGTGGTGGGTGGCTAGAGCTGGCTAAGAGAATGGTGCTTCTTGCTTCGGGCTTCTGGTAATTATAGGTATGTATTTCAGTTCCTGTACTTTCTATTGATTAATCTGAAATTTACATATAATTTTGGTGATACTAAAAAATAAAGAAAGTAGGGCTGTCCAGTCGTTTATATTTTTCAAGGGGTAATCCCTTTATTGCAGTACACCAAACTACGACGTTTCGGCCGCTAGGCCTTTATCAAGTGTTGATAAAGGCCTAGCAGCCGAAACGTCGTATGTTGGTGTACTGCAATAAAGAGGGATTACCCCTTGAAAAATATAAATGACTGGACAGCCCTACTTTTTTTATTCCTTAGTATTTTCTATCTGGCAGTGAGGTGGCCGGAAGGGATTGGACACCTGGGAGGTACCTCAAGTATTTCTTGTTTGGTCTATATAATTTTGGTGGTAACCTAGTACAATATTTAGATTATACATGTTATCACATAGATGTTCAAGCCACGCTTCAAATTCTATCTTGGTACCCTTCCATATGAATAGTAAATCATCTATATACCTATGGTAAGAAACTCATTCTGGGTGTACCCAGCCTTAAAGGGGTAATATTGTATTTTAGGTATTTGGACATATAAACTAATATAGAGTTGACAGATTATACATGTAAAACCTGGCAGCTTGAAAAAAAAACACCCCTTTAATATGCTTGTGAACGCGGTAGACCAAAACATCAAATTTACAAGGGAAGAGGTACAAAACAACAAACTGTCTTTCTTGGACTGCTTGGTAGAAGTCAGGGAGAATGGTAAACTGGAAGTAGAGGTTTACAGAAAACCAACACACACAGATCAGTATTTGATGTTTGACTCCCACCACCCTTTAGATCACAAATTGGGTGTCGTCAGAACCCTGCAACACAGAGCTGAGAACATCCCCACTAGCACTGAGGTGAAGGCTAAGGAAATGAAACATCTCAGAGGGGCCCTTAAAACTTGTGGATATCCAAACTGGGCCTTTGTCAAAAGAAGTAGAAGGAAAGAAAAGAACAGGTATACCAACATTATAGAGGAGAGCAAGACAGGAGAAAGAACATGGTCATCCCATATGTAGCAGGGGTCGCCGAGAAATTAAGAAGAATTTTCAATAAACACCATATCCCTGTCTGCTTTAAACCAAACAACACACTGAGGCAACAATTGGTACATCCGAAAGACCCAATCGAAACACAAGATAAGCGACATCATATACGCAGTGCAGAGCAGTGAAGAATGCTCTGATTTGTATGTGGGGGAGACCAAACAGCAACTGCATCAACGTATGGCCCAGCACAGAAGAGCAAATTCCTCGGGTCAGGACTCAGCCTTGTACCTGTTCGACACCAACTGTCTGCCATGTACAATGTGTTTGACACCTTACCCTGGGCGTTCCTATAACACCTCTTAGCCACTATCAATCACGCCCTTAACACTTGGCTGTGATATGCTAATTGGGATTTTCCAGGCAACATAATTGCCACAGATTCGTGTACAAGTCATTCTGAATTGAGAAAGCCAGTCGGATGACTAGCGAAACGTCTTCAAGAACTAAACTTCAAGTCCAGTTGTTCTAATTGAATACAACAGATACCCTTTAATAAGAAATGGCAAAATTTGTTTTCAGGCATGCATTCAAATAAATAATATTCGACAATATGTATTTTTATGTATTTATGGTAAAGTGATGAGCTGCATATTTCTTTTTTTTTTTTGCTTTCTCTGAAAAATTACTATATAAATGAGTACACACAATAAAAACCTGTTGCTAAAAACAAATACTTCTTTACATTTTTTATTTTATTACCATTGTAACATGCTAAGCGGAGCGGTAATGATTTCATGTGCAAATTGCTGAATTATTAGAAGTGACTAGATGCATAATTGCACTGCATATGCCTTGAATTTGTCAGGAGATGAAAAGGACAAGAGAATGCTTTGTTTTCCCCCTTATGTTCACTTCAATGAATTTCCTGGAAATGATGCCATAGTTTTGCCACATAGATATCAACTTCACAAACCGATTGGTACACTGCCGGCCTTCAGCACCTGTTCATTGGCTGTTGTTAATATTTCACTGGCAACAGGATATATCAGTTTGGGGAAATAATTATTATTCTCAGATATGGTTATTAGGGATGCTCTTAAAACAAACATAGTAAGAACTATTATTTTATATAAAATTATATGAATGCAAAACAACAGCAGAAAATAATAATAATAATGTTTATTTATTTGCTACTAAAACGTCTAGTCATATTTCTAAAGGTGGGTACACACAGTAAAAAAAAAGATTATAAAAAGATGAGGGCACATGCAGTCCCGAACGTTCTCCCTATATACAGTATAGGGAGAACATTTGGGACTTACATGTATCCCATGACCAACATCCTATACTTTAGTACAGGGGGCCGACCATGTGAAAGGGAAATTTTCAGAACATAATAAGCAATCCCGATGCTGACATTGAACGTTCGCTATTGTGATATTTCCAAAATGTTTTCAAAATTGGGCAGGCTGCAAAAAATCAATGTTAAACCCATGCTAACCCAATAATACATAGCGATAGCGTGAGTTTATCACTAATATTTCCGATTTGCAGTCATTATAACACCATTACTTCCCAAAATGAATAATTAAAATGTTATTGCGGCTTACAAATCACCAATGGCTGCAGTGGGGGACTAGGCCTGAAGGTTCAATGAAGGCTGCTGGCTCAAGTTATGGTTAGTTTGTACCAGTGTCTATGACACAAGGAAGATACTAATGAAGATCAAATCCCACTTGGCCAAGCTCAATAAAACTTCCTCTACGGGTTGATGACCTTGCAATATACATAAATCATTTTTAGGATTTTTTTTTACCCACTAATAGTTCTAACATGTTCTACTTTTTTTTTTTTTAAATAAAATATTCTAAAAACACCTGATTTATTATCATGAAAGACATGGTCATTTCAAATTTGCATTGTTGTTTGGGCAATCGTTAATGTGCTGCTTGAAGATGTATTAAATATGCAAAAAAACAACATCAACATAAAAACATATATCAATTTTATGGACAAAGTATTTAATACAGTGACTACCAGGGATATTTACCCAGAGGCGCAAGCGCTCTGGGCAAATCTCTCGTAGCAACTTTAAGAGCTGAAAATCTCAGTTAGCGCAACTTTAAGAGCTGAAAAGAGCTCTTAAAGTTTGGTAAATTAAGTCATACATGTTTTTTTGCACTACTGCATGTCTGGTGAATACAAAACTTTCTGGTGCTAAAGTATTCCTAATTTAATTAAACTTTTGTTACGATGCTGCTGCCAAATATAAAGGGTCATTCAAGTTTATTGCACACTATTATATATATAAATATAAATAACATTTAATATTAATATTAAAAACCAAATCTTTTTTTAGTTATAGGGCCTAGTTGACACTAAATTGATATAGATACTTAATTTCCTGAAAGTCTTTCTTAGAGATATGGTAATCAGGAGATACCAGTAATTTGAATGCACCTCAGTGTAAGCTAGAAAGCTACTTAAAGGGCATGTCCACCCCCAAAACTAGAATTTAACCCACTACTGGCCCCACTGTTTAGTGTCAATATAGGAATCTGCCTCCTGTCTCTCCTCCGGGAGAAAAATTACATGCGCACTATAGCCCTCCTCCCTCCCTCTCCATCTGTCTCCTTCCCGTTTCTCTCTTCCTCCCCCTAATATAAATCCACTTTCCTGTAGTATAGGGCTCCCTCCTCCAACCCCAACTGCCATAGTTATTTGAAGCAAAACTCCCCCGATCATTACTTACATTGCCTCTTTCCCACGACGGAGGGAGCCCTATACTACAGAAAAAGTTGTAAGGGACATGCCCTTTAATTAATGGGCTGATGTTGGATCACATCTAAGTTTCACATTGTATAAAATTGTAGTACACAATCAGGTTTATTCAATCAAAGATGAATATTTTTTATTTTATTTAATCATCAGATGTTAGTTTTCAAATGTTAAATAACATGTGATTGATTGATGCAAAATTAGCACCATTTTTAATGATAAGAACTTTTATTGAATAACCCTGAATAGGAATTAAATGCATGCAGGTAGGCAATGCAATGCATGATGTAGGAAATGTGATTATCTTTCTTCTCCAGTCATTCCTCATTTATCTTAACCTTTCCTTTTTTTAACCAGTATATTGCTTCTGGTTTCCCTTTCCTTCTATTCCTCAGGTCCATTATTATTTGTAAAAGAGAGAGTTAACCTTTTTCTAAAAAAATACATTAAGCAAATAGAGTTTGTATAAAAAGGGGACATATAAAAAGGGATGTGTAACCAATTTCAATTATATAAGAATATAGCCATACTGTAATTCTTGTAATTTTAAATATTTTCCTTGTGCCTTAATTTCACTAAGGGGCTCTGCCAAATTCTCATTCAACGCAGCTCAGCGTATTACTGCATGGAACTGAAATGACCCAGACTTACTCTGCCAGAGTCCAAACAATCTAATAAAATGTATGTTGATGGAAACGAACACTCTACAGTTAATATTTGTTTCTTTTAAATGCAGCAGATGTTTTAAGGTTTTGTTGTTTTTTTTTGCAATGTACTGATAGCAATTCAAATGTATAATTGTAATTATAACTGATAATAAATGTCCTTTGGACTATTACTTGCCACATGAAAACTATTTACGTGGGTGAAGCTGCAATGAAAAGGTTCCTGTTTAAATCATAATTCTATAGGTACCTTGTGTCATCCCCATCCTACATACACTGCATGAACTGTAATAAAAGAACAGTGCTGGAGGTCAACTTTCAACTGACAATCAGTGGGTGCAGTATTTTCTACTGCACAAACACATTTAATATTGTATAAAGAACTGTTATAACAAGTACTAAGGTTTTTTTAAGCCATATACAGTAGACAAACGAGCCAGTGCATTGCACTTTGTCATAAGGTCTTATGTCTAAATTGTATATAATTGAAAAGAATCACTTCTAGAACTTGTTGTTTTGATTGCAGTGTATATACCGGTGATGGCCAACCTTTTAGAAACTGAGTTCCCAAACTGCAGCATAAAACGGACTTACCGTATTTATTGCATAGTGCCAACATAATAATTTAGCCTGAATACTGAGATACTCAGATATGCAAACAGACACAGACAGATCCAGTAGATAGAATTGATGATAGATTACCTATTAACCTCTACATTACCTCTACAGGATTTTGAGGTCCAAAACAGTGACCATTAACCCCTACATTATCAGACAAGAGTTTAAGATCCAAAACAGTGATTAAAGCTCTGGATTGCAGAAAAGGGAGCAGACCGGGCCTTGTCTCTCTGGCTTTCTGGTAACAAACTCTGGTGAACTCTGCTATGCATGAGTGCCCACACAGGGGCATACCTGAAGGGGCCCGTGAGTTTGGGGGCCGGGCCCCTGACTCTCTCCTCTGCAGACTTCCAAGATCCCTGCAGTATCGAGCCTTTTTAAAGAGCTAAACGCGCGTATGAAGAAAACATGCACGCGATCAGCTCTTTAAAACCGGACCCGAACTTCCAGAACTGAACCGTATGTTCGGGTCCCTTTTTAAAGAGCTGATCGCGTGCATGTTTTCTTCTTTCACTATAATGCATTAGGGCTGTATTATTATTGTCTGTGGCAAGCAGTACAGAATTGCACAATCACACATTTATATTTACAAAGGAAAAATGCAATGTTAGCTAAGCTATTATTCTTTTCTGCTCTTTATAGTTGAGATTTTTCCCACCGAAAAAAAGAAATCTGTTGTAACTAATTCGGCCGGATGGCCGGGGTTCTTTCAGGTACACTTTCAGGAGGAGACATGAGGCTGATGGGAATTGAATGCTGGATGTGCTGCTGGGAACTGGCAAGTGACTCCACTGCCACTGGGAATGTAAAGGTCTCTGCTGGAACTAGCAAGGTAAGTGTCTCTGCTGGAACTGGCAAGATAAGTGTCTCTGCTGGAACTGGCAAGGTAAGTGTCTCTGCTGGAAATGGCAAGATAAGTGTCTCTGCTGGAACTGGCAAGGTAAGTGTCTCTGCTGAAACTGGCAAGGTAAGTGTCTGCTGGAACTGGCAAGGTAAATATCTCTGCTGGAACTGGCAATGTGTCTCTGCTGGAACTGGCAAGGTGTCTCTGCTGGAACTGGCAAGATAAGTTTCTCTGCTGGAACTGGCAAGCCAAGTGTCTCTAAACAGGTAGGAATTTGCTGGATACAGGAGAGGTGAGTAACAAAGCTTGGGGTAGCAATAAGCTACAATCGGGCACCGGGTCCAGGAGGAAGCCGGCATTTGAATCCTTGCACTGCCCGGTGTGCTGGCATTGTGAAGCGCAGAGCAGCGTGGGAACGGAGTGGCAGGTAAGTTCCTGACATCTGTGCAAAGACCTGAAATGTAACAGATATGAAACCAAATACCAGTAAAAGGTTAAAATAATGGGCACATGTATTGTGAGCATTAATTATAAAAGTAATGCAGGATTTCTTGGTTATATTTCAGCTCTATTTGTCTTTTGTAAATGAAGTTTAATAGCTACACATTGACTTTGTTAGCTAAGTATTCATAGCAGTAGAGAGCTACAGTATATGTATTGTGGGATTCTGGCCAATTTAATAAAGGTATAACAATTGAATCTTCTCTATTGTCTGTACTCATCAATTTTTATTATTGTTGAGAAGTTTGACTGGTTCTCCTCCCTAAACAAGAAACTGTATACCCCAGAGAATTTGATGCCTTCTTTTTGACAAACTGCTTCTTGAAGCTACTGTATAAAATATAGATGTATATATCAAAATGCATATATTCAGTACTAAACAGAATGTGTTTTCTCCATCATATGTCATGGTCACATCAAAGTGCATTTAGCTTACTGACCCGAGGAAGAGCAAATTCCTCGGGTCAGGACTCAGCCGTGTACCTGCATCTTAAGGATAAAGGACATACCTTTGAAGATTGTAATGTTAACATATTGGCGAAGGAACATGACTGGTTCAAGAGAGGTGTTAAGGAGGCCATTTATGTGAAAATAAAGACACCAAGTCTAAATAGAGGTGGGGGGTTCGACACCAACTGTCTGCCATGTACAATGCTGTTTTAACACCTTACTCTGGGCGTTCCTATAACACCTCTTAGCCACAATCCAATCACACCCTTAACACCTGGCTGTGATATGCTAATTGGGATTTTCCAGGGTACATAATTGCCACTGATTCTTGTACAAGTCATTCTGAATTGAGAAAGCCAGTCGGATGACTAGCGAAACGTCTTCAAGAACTACATTTCAAGTCCAGTTGATCTAATTGAATACAACAGATATACTGTATTAGTGCTTTCACTGCATTGATGTTCTGCTGTGCATTACAGTGCAGAACATTCAGTAAATAGTTCATTCATACTAAATATCCAAGTTTTAACTTTCTTATGTTCTAAGTACAATTCTAATAAATTATAATATCTTTAAAGTTTTAATTTAGTTTTACTTTTAACTGATATGTACAGCTTTCAGTACAATTAAACATCTGTTTTACTTTGCAATATACACTAAAATTAGATCAACAAAGGTTACATAACATTAGGGCCAATTTAGCAGCTAGGATGACATTTTTGCTGACTTAAAGGATAAGTACACTCAAAAAAAACAATTAAGTTTAAATGGAAGCTGTATGCCTAACTTACCTTGTCCCTTTTTTTTTCTAGGTGCCTTCAGAGCCTTACTGTGCCTCAGTAAAGTGCTGGCCATCTTGGGTTATGTTGGCAGTCAGGTAAGCTCCTCCCCTCGACAATTGGTGGACCTCATTCCAGGCTTGGGTCCATAAATTATATTGCAGTTACCTCCATGCTCGCGCACGGTGGGTGGCGTCATGATGAGCGCAATGTGACGTCAGCGCATGCACGGAGTTGTGCGCGTGTAACGTCATCACGCCGCATGCACTGTTACAAGCGTGAGCATGGAGGTAACTGCAACATGATTTATGGACCCAAGCCTGGGACGAGGTCCACCAATTCTCGAGGGGAGGAGCTTACCTGACTGCAAACATAACCCAAGATGGCCAGCACTTTACTGAAGCACAGTAAGGCTCTGAAGGCACCTGGAGGGGAGGCCTTTTCTATTAATTACGCTTTTGTTACCCACCAGCCTCTGTTTGCTTTACTAATAACAAACTCTTTAGGACCCCCTATGGACTATCTTATTATAGGGTTCGAGTATCTGGTTATATTATTGCTGTTATGGACATTATTATCCAGCTGTACGATATTTAATAGGCCTGTTCAATTATTTTTAGGGAGTCCACTGTGCAGTGTGTTTTTATCATTATGTTTTATCAGTTCTATATAATAAAGGTGTTTTGTATTACTTTATTTTATTGTCCACCACTGGGTCCACAATATTTTATTGAGGGCTTGTTGTCCTCTTGCTTTATATATCGTTGATTATGCAGTTTTAGTGCCTTAAGGGCTTTGTGCCCCCAGTTTAACCTGGTTTTATATTCTTTTTTCTTTTTTTCTATCTTTCTTTCCTACTTTCTTTCTCTACTTATTCTATCCCTAGCGTCTAGTTGGTGGGTGGGGAAAATGCAATATTTATATGAAATGCAATATGGGCCTTTTAATAATATAATGTTTACAGTTAGGACTAATCATAGTGGGACTTTAAGCTTTCCCAAATCCTATATAATAAAATGCAAGTGTGCGTCCCTGTGTCCGTGTGTGTGTCCTGATCAGGAGGTTTCTGACTCACTGTAAGAAGCAGAGCAGAGCTTTGGTCACAATCTCACACAGGCTACAGCTAAGGGACTCTCACTCTGACTCCTCCCCTCCCTCCCAGTCACCAGCAGTCTGCAGAGATTTGTGGGCGGAGCGGCTCTGGGTCCTGGTAGCAATGGGGAGGGGATGCAAGATCCAGACATCCGATCCTGAGATTCCTGACTAGGAACTTCACAACACAGTGAGGGCTAGGCCACACTGCTGCGTTTTTTTTGCGCTTGCGTTTGCGATTGCGATTGCGCTTGCGATTTTTCAAAATTATTGAAAACGCGGCAACGCAAAAAAAACGCGCGTTTTTCGATGCGATTGCGATTGCGTTTTGCGTTCTGCATTTTTGACCGCAATCGCATGAGTTTTCCTATACTTATTGAAGAAATCGCAATCGCAAACGCAACGAAAATCGCACATGAAATCGCATGCTATTGCGTTTGCGTTTGCGTTTGCGTTTCAGTGTGGCCTAGCCCTGAGTGTTAAAAAAAAAGTTTACTGAAGGAGATCATGCTGGGTTGGGAAGGAGAGGCTGGGGACAGATGACACTGCTGTAATGTCATGTAACTCTATTTCCTGGGTCTGGGACAGAGGTGGTGTGACCTGGGTCTGGGACAGAGTGGGGGGCCCTGGGTCTGGGACAGAGTTAGGTAAACCTGGGTCTGGGACAGAGGGGGCCCTGGGTCTAGGGCAGAGGAGGGGCCCTGGGTCTGGGACAGATGGGGGGCCCTGGGTCTGGGACAGAGTGGGGGACACTGGGTCTGGGACAGAGTGGGGGCCCTGGGTCTGGGGCAGGAGGGGCCCTGGGTCTGGGACAGATGGGGGGCCCTGGGTCGTGACAGAGGGGGGCTGGGCTGGGACAGAGGGGGTGGGAGTGGTCTGGGACAGAGTGGGGGGTCCTGGGGCTGGGAGAGGGGGGGACCCTGGGTCTGGGACAGAGTGAGGGAACCTGGGTCTGGGACAGAGGGGGCCCTGGGTCTGGGGCAGAGGAGGGGCCCTGGGTCTGGGGCAGAGGAGGGGCCCTGGGTCGGGACAGACAGGGGAACTCTGGGTCTGGAAAGAGGGGGGCCCTGGGTCTGGGGCAGAGGAGGGGCCCTGGGTCTGGGACAGAGGGGGGGCTGTGGCTGGGACAGAGGGGGGACCCTGGGTCTGGGACAGAGTTGGGGACTTTGGATCTGTGACAAAGGGGGGGTCTGGGTCTGGGATAGAGGGGGTGGACCTGGGTCTGGGACAGAGGTGGTGTGACCTGGGTCTGGGACAGAGTGGGGGGCCCTGGGTCTGAAACAGAGTGAGGGGACCCTGGGTCTGGGGCAGAGGAGGGGCCCTGGGTCTGGACAGAGTGGGGGGCGGGGTCGGGACAGAGTGGGGGACCCTGGCTCTGGGACAGAGGGGGGCCCTGGGTCTGGGGCAGAGGAGGGCCCAGGGTCTGGGGCAGATGGGGGGCACTGTGTCTGGGACAGAGGGGGGACTGGGGCTGGGACAGGGGGGGGACCTGTGTCTGGGACAGAGTAGGGGACTCTGGATCTGTGACAGAGGGGAGGTCTGGGTCTGGGACAGAGGGGGTGGGACCTGGGTCTGGGACAGAGTGGGGGGTCCTGGTCTGGAGAGAGGGGGACCTGGGTCTGGAAGAGAGGGGCCCTGGGTCTGGGACAGGGGGGGCTTGGTCTGGGACAGAGGGGGGGTCTGGGTCTGAGACAGAGGGGACCCTGGGTCTGGGACAGGGGGGCTGGGGCTGGGACAGAGGGGGGCCCTTGGTCTGGGACAGAGTGGGGGACCCTGGGTCTGGACAGAGTGGGGGACCCTGGTCTGGGACAGAGAGGGGGGGCCTGGGTCTGGGACAGAGGGGGGGCCCTGGGTCGGGGCAGAGGGGGGGGCCTGGGTCTGGGACAGAGGGGGGACCCTGGGTCTGGGACACTAAGAGGGAACTGTGGCCTTGGGACATGGAGGATGGAGGCACTCTGTGCTTCTAGCCCCTGTTATTGTAACAGGCTTAATGTCTAGTATGTTTACCTTACATTATCTTACATTATACCAGTATACTGTGATAAGCTGTGGCCAAATATTTGATATTACACCTTGATAAATCAAGCTAAATAGTAATATTCTGTTAAATCCATCTAATGTCATAATCTACAGACTGCAAAGCCATTGCTAAAATAAAGCCTCTTCAATTACCTAATCCATACACCTAATGACTTAGAATAGAACACACATTTATTATCTCTTCAGACTAAAATTATATTCTAGCAAATTAATGCCGGGTACTACTAAGGTTAAACTATAGTCAGTTCTGTTTTATTAAAGAAAGCTTTAAGAATCCAAGTGGTAAGGGATAACACTGAAAAGTCTTTTATATTAATCAGCATATTTTTCATGAAATGCAAAATACATTGTAATTTGGATATGACTAAAGGTAATGTATATACTACTTTATGTACCTGTAAGGCAGTAAATAAGTTAATGGCAATTAGAGCACTAACTGAATTTTCCAGTATTAACAGACTGCAAATTGCAATTTGAAAACATTGCTTAATGATTAATAAGTACTTGTTAGACCTTCCAGGCACATTGCTGATTATCTCAGAATTTTTATTTGGTATAATATGATAATTGAAGGAAAAGCCTGTTGTATGATCAACATCTAACAAGCAGATGCACACCAGCAACAAATCTGATTAGAAGCCTAGAACATGGACATCGGTCTGGTGAGCCAGGGACAAAAGATTCCTCTGCACTGGTAAACTGTACGTTATATATATGTAGTATTAATATGCAAAGTTGTTATACTTTGTTATACTTTGCACACGGTGCAGTTTGAATAAGCAGCAGGTTCTGAGTTTTTTGCACCCGGACCTCTTCTCACTGACAGTGAGCTTCAACAAGCCTTTAACATTATATATTGAGAACATGTTCTGTTTTTGCTCTGAGTGGTGTAACTAGGAATCACTGGGCTCCTCTGCAAAACTATCATTGGGCCCAGTGTTATCTGTCATAGGAAAAATAAGAAGATGGGGCCCTCTTGGCGTCTGGGCCCTCCTCTGGTTGCTCCCCTGGTAGTTACACCCCTGAAGCTGGGGGAAGTTATTATTATAAGTGGTTTGAGTTACCACACCCCAGGTACAATTGAAGGGATACTGAAGAGATGTTCGAATATTTGAAAATGGGCCCATAGAAGTCAATGGGAAAAATCCAAAGTAAAGAAAAAGAAAAAGCATGGTAACTTATTGTAGATGGCTCAGGCACCTGGGAAATGGTATGGGGAAAACGTGTGAATCACCAAAACTTAAATAAAAATGAACTTCCTACATGCAAGCTATTTTCGAGCTTCCAAATACATATTCAAGGCCACTTTTGGTAAACCTTAAAAATACAATAACCCTTGAAAGTTGCCTCGTATATTAGGTAATGCTCAAAAGTAGTTTCGTACTTTTGAGAGTTATCAAAAATGCAAAAAGTTCTGCAATCTGAAAGTTCTGATTGGTTTAGAATAGATCTGAACAGAATTTCAGATCTGGGACTTTCGTTTCGGAACCAGATTCCATCTCTACTGGCCATACACTACCTCAACAGGTGAATGTCACATTAATTGTAGTGTTGAGTGGAACAATTTTTTTACCTGCTGATGTTTCAAAAAGTTTCCCAGCCAGATCAAGTTGCAATCGTAATTACGATCAATATTATGATTGTAATATTGATAGCAAAATGACTGGGTAAGGTGGTTGTTGGAACATCAGAAGGATGTTAAATAAAATGAACAATAATCAAATAAATAAGTAAACAACAAAATCTTACAGTACGGAGAGCTATTTAGTAGCCATTTAAGCTGAGCAGAACATTGAAAGCCATATCAAAGGTCTAATATTATCAGCTCCTAAAAATTCTGACTATAAAATCAATGAACAGCCTTAATAAGCTCATTTTGTTCCAAATTAGCATTAAAGGGCAAGTTCAGCCCTCAGGTGAAAACTTACATACAGGTAAATCACCCCCCAAAACCCTAATAGTTTTAAACCTGAAATATATAAGTCTAACCTGAAATGCTGCACAATGTCCTTTTTCCCCTGTTTCTGCTTCCTGGTTTTTCCAGTTAGCAACTGTCAGTTATGGATTTGACAGTTGACATCCCCATTGACTGAATGTTAATCCCCTAGCTGCCTCATCTGAACATGCTGATGCCCAGAACCAGGGGCCCTATTTATAAAAGATTGTTATCGTTATCGTAAAATACCGATCGTTATCGTCAAATAACGACCGTTTTTTTACCGATAACGACCGTTATTTACAGATAACGACCGGTATTTACAGATATCGTTAAATACCGGTCGTTATCGGTAAAAAACGGTCGTTATCGGTAAATACCGGTCGTTATTTTACGATAACGATACCGATCTTTTATAAATAGGGCCCCAGGTCACTAAAATGCTCAGTTTCCACAAGATATCAGAAGCAAAGCAGGCACACCACAGTAATAGTTCCAGAAAACAAAGTAGGATATATCAACAGGAACAACAATAGAAGCAGGGAGACACAGGCAAAACATAGCTTGCAATTCAAAGTGAATTTAATGATCACTATCTGATTACATTATTTACAGGTGGGATCTGAACTGATTTACCTGGATCTTGGACTTGCATTTTCTATTGAAACATCGACAGTGGGATGTATTCATTTTGAGCACCCTTAATTGAAGCATCTATGGGGACTGAGGGGTGGGGTTAACTGGGGATTTAATCGTTCACTGGGTGTGTTGTAATTATACACTTGATAAAGAACGCTTGAACATTCGAAACATGTTGGGATCCTGTTTAAGCAGCATTAAATTCACTTTGAATTGCAAAAAAAAAAGAAAAAAAGTGATCCTGTTTAAGCAGCATTACGGTAAATTCACTTTGAATTGCAAGCTATGTTTTGCCTGTGTCTCCCTGCTTCTATTGTTGTTCCTGCTGGAGTATTTGGCGTGTGAGCGGACGCGCTACAGGGATTGATACAATTGAACTTTAAAGCTACACTAAGCTACTTTCGATTATTAGGATATATCAACATATTTTTTTTTTTTTTATTTATTTAATTTTGTTTTTTTATTTTAATATTTTTTAATTATTTCTAAAAAAAAAAATGTCATTATGAGGGTGGAGTTGTCCTTTAAAGGGTAACTGTGGTCTTGAATTCTTCCAAAATAGTAAGAATTACATAAAAAGCCTTCCTTCATACCTTCAAAATAAACAGTAAATCACATCTCTAGATAAAATATGTGAGAAGTTATTGTTGGAAAGGTTCAGCAATATTACTTCCTGCTTGAACACTTCCTGTTTTCAGCCATGTGACCAGCCTCTGTCTGTATTAATAGGCTCCCCTTCTCAACTGTCAGTTTTTTCCCCAGGTACTTCCTGATTTCCCCAGCATTAAGTCTTAACTGAGCATGCTTCTCCCCCGGGTGGTCAAAGGTAAGGTGATGTCACTCAACCTACTGGAAGCAGGAAGTTTGAACATTCACCCCAATGTAATTTTTCACAGGCTCCAGCCAGAGATGTGATTGTCGGCTCATTTTAAAGGAAAATTTGTGGAGTGGAGATGCCCTTTAAATACACATAGGGAGATTCAATAAAAGTTCTTATTGTTAAAAATGGAGATAATTGTTCCCTAACCAATCAGATATTTTTTAACATTTGAAAGCTAAGATCTGATTGGTTGGGGCAAAATTAGCACCATTTTTAACAATAAGAACTTTTACTGAATAACCCTGATATTGTTTTAAGGACACTTGTATGGAGACCACAATTACTCTTTGAAATGGAAATATAATCGAAATATAATCCTTTTAATTGGAACAATACATTAAATTGGTCTTTTCAGTTATCTTTATGTTGTATAGCTTAAACATACTATACACTGCATAGGTGCTTGTATAGCCATTTTGTATATGGTAAACATGACATCCTGCCAGTGTGATAAGTTGAAATGAAAAGCAAGTTGATTTCCTATACATCCAAAAATAGTGCAGGGGAACTCTTTTAATTTTAATCTTTGGTCTGCAAATTACCAGTCATTCCTCTTGGTGGCTTTAAGTAAACTGCCATGTACCAGTGTGATAACCTTTAGCAACCAAAGAACACGCAGTATCTTAGCCTGGGTATACACGTTACAAATTTTTGCGCTGGTCAACCACTACCCACTAATGAGCAGTTGGCCTGGATGAACCAATGTTAGTCACAGCAAAAGTAGCTGCATGCAATCGTGTGGGTTATAGGGAACCATAAAATCTCCTATGATTTACCGCAGTTTACGATCATCCCATTTGTCTGATATGGATGAACAGATGATTGGCACAACCAACCAATATACGGAAAAATCAGTTAGCCGACCCAAAAAAATCTGATTGTGTGTACCCAACCTAATACTCCTCAAAAACAATAATCAGAATTAAAAAGATAGAGCCATACTGAAGAAAATGTCAAAGGCATAGATCTTTACTGTGATGGGATGGTAACATTGATCTCTATGTATACAGTAAAACATTTCTAGTTTTATTTACCATTTAATATTGCAGACTGGAAACATGGCTTGTTGCAGAGAAGCAGCAGGAATCCAACTGTAGGAACCAATCTTTGATCAGCACAAAAATTGTACAGTGGCCTTGACTGTACGACAATGAACTGAATAATTACATTATGTTTTAAAATGCCAGTGGGAT